>JAQGCS010000048.1:0-43000 GCA_034702105.1 Fuscozetes fuscipes
CCGATCTAAAGCTCAAAGGGGGGACCCTTTGAGTTTTTTCTCCGGCGAGTCAGAAAAAATACCCCCCCTGATTTTTTGGTCCGAGGGACCCCCTTGAGGTCGGGTACCTTGGGCACCCCTGATACAATGGAACCTGGATATATACATCGCTTGTTTCAGGGGCATTAAGGGATTATAATGAGGGAGAGATTATAGCAAGGTTTTTAAAATACAGACAATGTGCAAATAATTAATTTTTAACATCCAATTTCAACATGAAAAAATATACTTAGAGACTTAACATATCTAAATATACTAATTAGCTCTATTCTAATTTGGAAATTATTTGAAGTATTTCTCTAAAATTCACCCATCTTTTAGTTTTTCTTGTCGAGGGTTTATAACCATTTGTAAATGGGTTGAAATGCACTGAAATCTATCACACTGGATGCTATAATCCAGGGATGCCTAAGGGGGGTGGTCGACCTCTGACCTTCTAGAGTTTCTGAGAGACTTCTGAGCCAAAAAACCTGGGTTTACTCCCCCCTAGAATTTTGAAAAATTTTACATTACAGGTATACACCCCTCGCCGCCGAACGAAGCGAGGCGGCAAATTTTTGACCTTACGTCCCTTAGTGTTTTCCGCTGAGCGAAGGGAGGAAATTTTTCACTACATTTACGAAGGTAGAATGTAGTACAATCAAACCCCGGTTTAGGTCAGCCATATGGAGAACAAGCCCAGACCTCTCCTATGGAACTCTAAATGTTAAAAGACTTCGATTTGAGTCAAAACTCGATATAAGTTGTAGGCGTCCAATATCTGCTTGATAACTCTAAAAGTATTTGTACTTCCCTTTAATGTTTATGATTACAAAATTGTTATGATTTACACATCCTTTACTTGGTATGCAATAACTGCTCAATACATTCAGTCTGTCTCTAACCCTTGTGATGTGCACATCTTGTCTGTAAATGTTATCTAGCAAAATTATGTGAAATAAAGTCTTTTTCTAAAATACAATGTCTTCAAAGTCAATGTTTTTGTTGTCTTCAAAGCCCCACCAGTTAACCTAAATCGGGGTCTGACTGTATAGCCAAGGGAAGGATTAATAAGGAGGGGTCTTATAGAAAGGTTCGACTGTAATCTTTATCCTTTCAAGTTTTGACGGCAATAATTTTAAGCAAATATTCTGCGAATTTCTGTCAAAACAAAGTGAATTGAAATTGAATTATCTTAACAAGCTTCTAATGTAATTGAGTTTAGAAAATTCAATTTGTCTCAGAATCTAATGAACATATAATGAGATATGAAATTCAAATCAGCAATTATTCATGAATTAGGAAAATTCAATTTCCAACCAAATGAGATCCAAAATTGCAAAGTTCACTTTCAAAAGTTTTCAAATTTATTCAGAACTTTTAAAATAATTTAAATTATTAAGATTGTTTCAAAAATAATTGGTGATAAAGTTTCCAAGGTGATAGGATTAATGACTAAAAGTTTCAATTTGAGCAGAGTAAACTCATTTCTAACTAAATTACTATGTTCAAAATAAAAGTATATCATTATCATTGAATTGAGCTGATAATTAATGAACTAGTTCCTATTCAGACATGACATAATCTTATGAAAAATCGAGTAAAAATACATTAAATCAATGTTCTAATGAATAGACTCTTTTAGATTATCCAAGAATATAATGAATGAATTCTCAGCCAAAGAATATTCGTTTTTGAATAACACAAAAGCGGTTAATCAGAAAAAACTTATAGAATAGAGAATCGATTGTCTGTTGCCTTCATTTTCTTCCATTCATAACGTATAGTGTTTTCGGGGATAATATTCTGTGCAATACATACATAGCTATTGAAGAATAATCTATTGGAATGTGTTCTCTATCTGTCTCAGGGCTTATGAAACAAAGCGATGACACGGAATGCCATTAATTATTATCAGCGCTCGTGATATGTGTGTATGTGTTGGGTATATGAGTGTATGTCCTGTATTTGAATGCCTCTCCTATTATTCTGTTTGAGAGACCTGTGCTTTGGAGTTGTCTACCATAAGAATAAAAGTGCAAACAATAACCCGAATAGATTTAAATTAATGATAGCCTATAGAGTAGTACAAAATAAATGGAATACTATTCATAAGAAAGGATTTGAGAGATTGTGAGCAAGGTGGTCAGCATTAGACATTATGAATAATTTAGAAATGGTGCATAACTCTTTTGAAGTCTCAGTAACACTACAAATTATAATCCTGTTTAAATATACTTGATCATTTATTATTATTTTATTCATTGTAGAATTAGGTATACCTTGTTCATTCAATTTTTATTGAAAACAAGTACGGAACTATATTGAGAAACTAAATGAATAATCAGTGCAAACAAATTCAGTTCTTTTGATTAGGAAATTCTCGTCTATTCTGAACCTTTTCCTCAGATTCAATAGATTTGTATTTCAATAAGAGATTTGTCTGAAAAGCTTTTTATCAGTCAATGGTTCCGAGAAATGGTTTGGTTTTTCAGATTTCAGATAATTTGCCGAATAATCCGCTTTTGTTTTTAAACCTGCATTTTCTGCACCGAAAGTACGGATTTATTTTTGTAAAATGCAGTCCTTTTTCAAAGCACTTCATATCTCTATTTCTAAGAAGATTTAAATGTATTTAAAAGTTTATTTCCAAAAGCATTCAATTGTTTTTTAAATCATCTTTTAAACTACTCATCAACTTTGATTGATTATCTGCTTCCAACTGTTCTAGCCTATATTGCACATTAATTAACTTTAGAGATAGTTATTTTTCATATCTATTTGAATTTGATCATATAATAGATTGACCTTTTTGTCCTTAATGCTCAAATTAAGTTGATAAGCCAGTAATTATACTGAGGGTACTTGGTGATTACCGTTGGATTTTATTTTTTGAAAATTAAGCATGCTTCAATTGTCATATTAATTAGTTTTCGCACAAATCATAGATTATATTCTGTGCAGAGATTGTTGTCATAAATTTGAATATAAAATAGAGATTATGTGTGGATTCATATGAAGAGATTCGCAGTGAATGGCATGAAATGAGTTTTAAAAAACTAAAAAATTCATATATTTTGCGATAAATATGCAAATTATGTTCACTTGTATTCACATAAAGTATTAGTTCGTGTTTTGACACATATCTCAGCAAAAGCGCAAAAATTATGGCTTTAAACGAATTTCGATTAAAATAAAAATTGATTATATTTTTAAAATAATCTAGGGAATTATTATGGATCAATATATAAAATCTAACGCGTCTATTAATAATTCGGGTGAAAAATATAGTCAAAGCTACAACATAAAATACCATAAAATACCACTATGAATTTGCATTTTATATACTAATTTATTTTCAGTTGTATAGATTTCAGATAAACTTATTTAACTGATCAGGCTCAACGTATCATTATTTGATTTCTCCTTTTCTTCTTAAGTTCTAGTTTTGGTGAAATACTAAGCCTTTTAAGTCGATTACATTAAAATTCTCCTAAATCATCCAGATTCAATTAATTATTACTACTTAATTGCATTATTTATAACATTAATAAATGAATCGAATTTATATAAAGAAATTGCAATTATTTCTTAAAATCATAAAATTCTTTGAAATAATTAGAGATTTTCTCATTTATTAAGTTTTCATATAAATAGCAATAAATTTTCAAAAATACATTCAATTGTCTTAACAGTAATTTCACTGAATTGTATTTACTTTATTTGTGCAAGTTTTAGTCAAAATGAAAATATATTGCGTGTTTCTATTGACCATTTTAGTGATCATGCCCAACTATCAATATGTGCTCTCTTATACACAAGTTGGTGGCAAGAGGGCTCTCCTAGTGAACAAATAGCTGATGGATATGTCCTAATTAGATGAAAATATTGTTCAAACTGTCAAAGTAGTGGACTAACTGGAGCGCCCCTTACTCCTTCGAATGCCCCATCCTCTAACAATGACCCACCCCCTCGAGTGAACGTCAACAACAATGTCAATAATGGCAATAATAACAATATTGGTTAAAATGTATCTATGAAGACTGTTTAGGATATTTTACAACTCAAGAAGAAAATTCGAATTTGTGTCATGCAATTTATTTTAATGTTCTTTTTATTCTATTCGTAAATAAAGATATTTTTTTGGACACATTTAACAAAATTTTCACTCTTTTTATGTTACGATCCAATAGTCGTTAATATAAGCGTTTTTAACACCAATTGAATGGTTGTGTTATTCCTGTCCTCCCATTGAAGAGAAGGCAAACATTTTTTGCTCTAAAAATCATTATTATTATTATCGGTTGGGTTTTGAAAATGAAATTCAATGCAATAATAATAGTCATTATTTACAGTGTTTTTTAGCCAACAAACTGTTGATTGGATTCTGAATGTTATTCCAATTTTTATGGCTTTCCCTTCAGTGACCAAAAAGAATTGCAAAATAAAAATAAAAATTCTTTTACGACAATAAACATAAACCCAAAGAATATTCTTCTCTAACGACAGAAGAAAACAGTTTTAAAATTTTCCGTTAAATTGATTAAAATTTTTCGCTTCAATTCAATCGATATATTTTTCATCAATCAATAAAAGAAAACTTTTATTATGTCTTTGACTCGAATATTATTTTTTTTCAATACCAACAGAAGACGAGAAAATCTAATCGATCATTGAATAAATTTCTTTTCCAAAATTATCTGTCATAACAAAAAATTATTCTTTATTGACCAGGTTCAATATTCTAAACGAGTGGTAACGTCAATGTGACATTCAATGAACATGTTGCCAAGGTGAACTACCACGCATGAGATCGCGTGTCAACATTTTTAATAGAGTAAGCTGTAACTTTTCAGTTTGTATCAAGGTGATACCTATGGATTTAATTACTGAAGATTTCACAAGAATTAGGCTAAAATTTAAGAAAGATTTCAAAATTGGAGTCCATGTGATATCAGATGTTCCACATATTTAAAATAAATCTTGCTGTATTTCTTATAAATAATAAGCTATACACCTTGGTGCTAACATGAGGAGAAAAACATAATTGTATTATTCTGCCACTGACATGCTCAAGATTAAACTGCTTAAACTGCTTTAGAGCTCATTTATTATTAAACTTGATAAAAACACCACAATATATTGCTCAAATTTGACTTAAATGAGGTGGTTCAAATGTTGCAATGAAAGTACGCACCCAGCTCATTATAATAAGAATACCTTGCACATTATTAAATAGTTTCCTGTTCATTATTTAAAGTGCTCTTTCTATGTCTATCTATTTTGTGCTCGAAAATATTTTTCTGAGTTATTTATACGGAAAACAAATTAAATAATACGAAAAATATCTAAATATAGAGGAAAGTAGTGGCCATCCATGCAATCAATCACTGCTGCAATTGACGTCCCGATCAATAGCACAGTCGATCAGTCTTTTCAATATGAAATATGAGATTAATTTCGTCCTAACTTATCAGTATTTTTATTCTAGGTGCATTATCAATGAATTACCAATAATTTCATTGGGTAAATCAATAGGATCAGGCTTATTTATAGCATTTCATATAAACTATTTATTGCTCACTTTATTAAATAAGAATGCTTTAATGAATAGATGATTTACAAATGATATTCAAATTAAGAGCAATTCATTTATTTGTTTGCATTCACTTATTCTATGCTTAGAACGAGTGCTTAGAGTGTGTCTGAAAATGTGTTAAAACCATTTCACTGAATAATTATCAGATTAACTCTAAAATGTAATGTTTTCGCAAATAAAAAGATAATTTACATAATTTTTTAGATTCATTTGAAAGATAAGTAGTGTCTAACAAATTGAAGAGTCTTTTAAGAGCACTTATATGCTCTTGCAAACAATCTTATCGTGCAATACACACAAATAATTAATAGGTTTTTTGTATGAGATTCCAACTGTTATGGAAATTAATTTTTAAAATAAGGGGAAAACTAAGAATTGCTGGTTTAAGACCCTAAGTCTCATAATTACTCAGTTGAGAGAAGAATTTTTTACTCGAATAAAAATTTACTTTTCTTCTGAAACAGAGGCACAGAATAATAGATAAGAAAACTCTTAACGCATGAGAATATCTTGAGTTTTTCAAAAACTAGTTATATGTCTTTTAAGTAGTTTTATGTAATTATCATAAATATATATTCTGTGCTATTCTGTGCTTTCCATTAATATTATAACCAAAAATCTTCTCATTTGAATTATGATTAATAACTATTCTGTGCTATTCTGGGCTACTCTTAAAAAAGTCTTTTCTGTAAAAATCCTATTAATCTGTTCATTCATTAATATTATGTAAATTGTCTTAATTATTGTCATTTAAAGCAAAGAAATAAAGACCAAGAATTGAAATAATATTCATCCGAATTTCTTTTGCGACCAAAAACCTAATTATAGTTCTCATTATTGGATATTTTTTGCGCTAATGTAAGGGCTGTCATAACTATACCAGCAAACAGTTTGTATACATTATTCGATGTATTATTTTAATACATAATTCAATTAATGACATGAAAAATACTGCAGTAAAAAGTTGAGAAACATATTAATCCTATTAATCGTTTGCTCCACTTTTGCGCTCCAATTATAACATACATTGAATTACATCAATAAATATACAAATAATAAAATGTGCTCTCTCAGTCTCTCTCTCTCTCTCTCTCTCTCTCTCTCTCTCTCTCTCTCTCTCTCTCTCTCTCTCTCTCTCTCTCTGCTGGTCGAGAGCCACACACATCACTATTAGTGTCAGCTCTTTATTGAAAGATATTCCTCCTCTTAATAGTCAACGAATGGCAGCAAAAAATTCATAAATTATTAAACTTCTGGTAATAAATGGGTTTTCGGTTAGAAAAAAGAGTTCCATTTTTTGGATCGACTGCTGAAGAATCGCAAGAATAGGAAGAAATCATTTAAAATAATTCATTGCTTTTGGAAAGAATCCGAGGACACAGAGGGAAGGCTAGAGAATAATGAGTAAAAACAAAAATCAAAAGACAATGAATTTGAAGTAGAAATGAATGTTTGAATAAATGGATAAATAAATAAATTACAACCTCTTCCATAGAGGGACCGAATATAATACAGCTGTGCAATGAAGGCATCACTCAAATTGAATTATAACCGGAAAAGAAATACTCGTATTATCTTCTCGTATGAAATATCCAGAAAATTATTTAAAGACGTTTTAAAGAGAGAAATATTTCCGAATTTATTGAATTAAACGAAAGAAAATATAGTTATAGTCGAGAGAGAGAGAGAGAGAGAGAGAGAGAGAGAGAGAGAGAGAGAGAGAGATGTTATAAACAATTCTATTATTCATAAAAATTGGAGTAAAAAATATATAAAACTTCTTTTACGACAGAAATGAAAGAATTCATATTTCATTCGAAATTTTGGATTTTTAACTCAGAAAAGGCTAAAAATATTCCACTTTTCTCCTCGAATAACACTATTTCTCTTCAAATATAATATATTTTGAAGTATTTCTCTCTTTTCTATTGGTTTGTGTTTTGAGATATTGAAGTGAATTATTAAGAAGTGACTGAAAATTTCCAATAAAAAAATATTGTATCAAATCTTTGCGATATTTTGTGTTGGGTTTGGATTACATTTTTCTTATTTTTCACACCAGGTCTCAAAAGTGTGAGCACCCGGAATAATAAAAGGACAGAATAAGCATATTTTTCTAACCAACAAATATTTAGCCGTCAATTCAAACCTGATATTAAAGAATTTTCTTTTCACTCCTTTTGGGAAATAATCGACAAATAGAGCGAAAACATTTAAAATGAAATTCTTTGTAATAACAATAATATCGGACAGAATTCTTCTGAGCGCAAAATTATCGATTTATTTGTGTCAAGAATATTCTCCAAAATTCTATTATTCACTAACAAATAGGCAGTCATTCAAAAGAATTTGCAAATTTTATTGCATTTTAAGTCAAATACTTATTAAAGAATTATTTTCTAACTTTCTCTTTACTCATTTATAAGCCATTATTATATTCTAATAATATGATCAAGGTAAATCAATTTCTAACTCAGCTATATGTATAGAAATTACTTGTAAGAAGCAAGTGCCATAAAGAATTTTAAATAAACGGTTACTTGAGCTAGATTCAGTTATATAATACTGGTGATAATTTATCAGATCATCCTGGAATGTTCAGCGCCTTGCTCATTCTTATGGTTCAACAATTGTAACGATTTTATTGTTAGTGATATTGAATACATAAATATATAAAAAGTAATCGAAAAGTCAATAAATACAATGAATAGAATAGAAAACTGAATGAAAAGCTATTATTTTAAGTCAGTCTTTGAGCACAGAATATGCTTTCGGTATGGAATCGATTGCTATTCTCTAGAATTCAATTCTTGTATTCTTTTACTGTTTTCCCTATAATTCACTTATAAAAAGAGAAATGAATGTTAAGGAAAAAATTGATTGAATGCTATAATAAGAGGGAACACAGACTGTCGACTCGTAGGCACAGAATAACTGTATATAACGGTTATAAAAACCCAAAAGAGGATAGACCTGAGCACAGAATAGCGACAGTTAAAGGGGCCAATACTCGTTTAGAATAGGAAAATATTGTTTCCTTTTTTTGTCTCTAACTTATTCGTCAGACGTTTCTCTTTTTTGCTTTACTTATTTTTCTCTCCTTTTCTTTATGTTTGAAAAAAATATTGTGTTTGAGAAGAGATTTCGTGTGTTTCTCGAGTGGAGAAGTGTTCGTCAAAACTAGTTTAATGTCTAACTCTATGCCACCGATTATTCTTTTGCTCTTTTTATTGACGCCGCGATCGATATCACAGACTAGTGTTGTCAACATTCATCAATTCTTTTAAAATTAGCAAACAACTCTCAAAATAAAGTCAATTTATTTGCTAAAGGTTGGGATTTTGTTATAAATTGAGCAAATTATTTATGTAAGGAGCTAGCAAAATCAATAAATATGTCTAAAACCAACACAAAAGGCCAGGCACAAGTGCAAGTTTCGTTCTACTTTATTCATTTAATAAAGATCGAGGTGATTATAGCAAATTATTATTAATTTTAAATTGGTTTTAGCTTTGCAGTCGAACCTACCAGCTGTGTAGTAAAATTTTCACCTAGAATCACATAACAAAAGAGAGCATACATTGCATGCTTATTATAATTCAAATGCACAAGTTTAATTGTGTGCTTGAGTACTAATTTCACTTTATTTATTAATTTTTTTGAAAAATTATTATTTAATTTTTAATGGGTATTATCTTAATAATTTGAAAATTTCATAAAAACATTAGAGCATAAAGATATGTGAACCATGTTCATTTATTTAATACTTAACAACAAAGAAGTGGAACAGCGCAGAGATTCATTAGACTGTATTTAATCTTGGCCATTTGAAGAAAAATATATTCTGGCGAATTTAATGAAATTTGGTACAAGCTAGTTCAGAATTTGGGAACGAATAATGGAATTTTAAAATGAGTAGAACCGCAAGTGTAGGCGCACAGCACTAGTCTAGCAATTTGTGACACATCGGTGTACGCAACTCAATAGGAATACCCGAACAACGCATAGGAAATACGAGTGAAAGCGAGGAATGACTTTAACTCATGTTTTAGTTGAGACACGCATTGAGTGCAACGCAAACGAGAAGGAAATGTAACGCATTCTAAACGCTATAACACATCAAACACTGACTCAATCCGATAGTACTGTTCAAAAGCGGACAACTGTTCAGATCTGTTGAGAGCTGACAAAGAGCTCTGACTGACTGCTTGCAAAACTTAGTGTCGTAACGGCTGTGCCGGTCCTCACAACACGTCTAACAACTGATTGAATGCTCTGATCCGAGGCTCTGGCGTTCGCTAAAGTCTGTGCCCAAAAAAACTATCAACAACTTAAGCATAGAATAATAAGACTGATCTCCAGGTTCTCTCATTCGGCACTGGTATTCAATATATGTGTGCGTTTGTCTCGAGACTGGTGTAACTGAACTCTTAATACTGTTATTATTATATCCTGTGCTTCGATTAGTAGTGTTTTCTGGATATTGTTTTTTCGTTCCATTCCTATATTGTAAGGAATTCTGAGATTGTTTCTCATTAGATTCCGGACTCAACATAACAGTAAACACAAATATACACAAAGAGAATTAGTGCTGACCTGAAAAGTACGGTACAGCACAGCATAACACATACGTTTTGCTGGAAAGGCAGCCTTCATATTGCACTGACACACATATTCCAGCGTAACTATAATTATCCATATATTTATCGACTGATAATTATATGCTCTTTCCATTGTGTGGTTGTCCTCATAATTACAGTCCAATTGTAAGACATTTTTCTCGTCTAATTGAAGGACAGAATAAGAAGGCCTCCAATTGAATAAACAAAGAAATTAATTCATCGAATAAAAGAGCAATTCATTTGAAAATTTCAAAGGACTTCTCTTCCCTTCCACTCAAGAATATTCTGAGCGAAGAAATTTGAAAAATTAATAATAAAATTCTCAGACTTTTATTCGTCGAGACTTTATTCGCAACGAAAGAAGTCTAATATTCTGGTGAGTAATGAAAAAATACTTTCCTATTATTCTGGGCTTTGCTTTACTCTTTGCTATTCTGTGCTATTCTGATCTAAACTTTTATTATTAGTGATATACATGTCTTATATCCGAACGCAAAAATTCTTATACATTCTATATATAGAAATAAAAAATTTCATTTCTTATACAACACTTATAGATATTATATTACAAACTAATATACATATATATTATTTGACACATTTTTGTGCTGTATTTTCAAAAATCTCTTTTGCCTTTCCTTATCTTTGAACACATATTTTCCGTTCATATTATTATTATTGAACATATTTTTCAATAAAATCCATACGTTTTACTCGTTTTCGTACAAAAATTCTGTGTTCGGAATCAGGAAAAGTGAAAATTCTGTGTTCAGCACAATTTCATATAATTTGCTCAGAATATTTTTTGTTGCTCAGCCTTAAACTTCTGACAGTGTAAACATTGTTCTCTCTCTCTCTCTCCCTCTCTCTCTCTCTCTCTCTCTCTCTCTCTCTCTCTCTCTCTCTCGTAAATACAGAATATAAACAAGAATTTCATTGTATTCCTCATGAGATTTGAGAAATTCTTTGACCATTTTATTGTAGTTCCATAAAATCGGAATCATGAATTAATCAAGTATACTTTATTAAGGCTATGAATTCAGTCAGATGAACAAGCGCATTATGTTCTTACACAGATTTGCGTATTATCAATTTGCGTGTTTGAAGCGTGATATCAGTTAACTTTTCTAATTAATTCAAAGATCAAATAGAATACTAATTAAAAAGAGAATTTGAATCTATTGATCAAGGCATGCTTAGAGTTTCAAATTAAAAAGATAAATAAACGATATTGCCCTGATGCAATAGAAATGAAGACTTGGCTTCAAATTATATTCTTATTTGAATTAAATATCAAATACAAATTGTATAATTGAATAGGATAAATTGTATAAATTGAAAGATCCTTTCTTCTATTTTGCTTGTTAAATATTTTATTTATCACAAGAATAAATATAAAACAAATATCAAACTCAGAATAACGACAGACACAGAATAAATGCATTTATTGTTTGGCAAAATATATTCTGAGCAAAAAAAAGAGCTTTTTTGAGTCGAAAAGAAAAGACATTTTCGACTCTCATATGTATTGTATGTGTTATCGTCTCTTTTGAATAAATTATAGGCTTTTCTCTCAATTCTCTCTTCAATTCTGTCGGTTGTGTTCAAAACACATACACTTATCGATGCATTAGAGCCGACGGTTTGCATAACTTATTGACAGCACTGACTCTCTATGTTATCACAAACTCAGAGCCGAATATCTCCCACTTCTTTGCTGGTGTTCATACACAGAGATGTGCACCACTTTTACAACTAAAAATAAGTATCATGCTTGTTTGCTAAACTCTGTTCAATAATGCTAAATATTATGCGAAGGTTTTCGCTAAATCTCAGACTTCTAGTAGTATTTCCTAAACTAAAGTTAATGCAAAACTCAGTCTAAAACTGATGCTGAGCTCCCTGTTCCTGCACACCATTGCACTGATATTGTATTAGAATTTATTTGTTGTGAACAACATTTGCTGAATAGAGAAAAGCTTTAAACTTATGAATTGCAATATAATTCATATATGAATAAGAAATTATTGAAGGCTTACTTATAATACAAGTTCAATAAATATAGAGATTTTGTACGACGACAAAAAAACAACAATAAATAGCAAGTTTATGAACAACCCTCATTATTGGTGTATAAATACTACAGATGTCTATAAATATATACCTTAAATGTTGTGTCGAAATAAATTATATTTATATTCTCCGAGAGTTAAGCATTTGTGGGAATAAGTGTTACATCAATTCTAGTGATGCTTTCATTAAGTGTGTTATTAGTACTGTGTCTCTACTTTTAGTTCTTCTCTTACTCTCCACTCGTGTTATCCCTTTTGCACATCTCTTCGATACTTCACATACTTGTGCTCTGATCTGATCGCTAACTGATATTCACCGCTCTATTCATTCGATTCAATGATAATAAAAGTGTTGCGAAAAATACTTATTCCCAAAACACAAATTCTGTTTCTAAATAATCAAAAGAAAAGAAAGAATTTATTCTATTCTTAACTAATGGTTTGATTCCATGAGAGAGAGAGAGAGAGAGAGAGAGAGAGAGAGAGAGAGAGAGAGAGAGAGAGAGAGAGAGATTGCGAAAACTGTAATAATTACAAGGTGAAAGTTTTGTTGAAACATATTTTCACATTATTTTAATGGAAATATTTTTATAACAAAATTCGATTATTTTTTGATAACTATTCATTTTTCAAGTATGGAATTGTACTCTTACCCAGGGGATATTTGACAATTGGCCGTGATGTTCGGGCACAATAAAAGCCATAATACATTGAATGGTATTGTATTAGAGTTAATGCAATTCTTGTGCACAAAAATAATAACAAATACAATATTTTGCGACTATTTTCTGTTCTAATTATAATGAATGATATGTTTGTCTCTCATTTCTATTGCTCTCAAACCATATTATGAAATGTTATCTTTGAAATAGTAATTCATTTTTCTGTCTCTCAGTTTTCGTTAATAATTAATACGAAAACGCATTTCAAATGAATTAATAATTTTCGGAACTTTTTTGCCGTTCAAACAAACAGAGAATTCCTAACAAAATATTATATGAATTGATGTGAAAAATATTTAATTAATTATTAGACAAATGATAGTCTGATTTGTCTCTCATGTCATTCGTTGTTATCTAGCAATTCATGTTATGATAACTCCATTAATTAAATTATTATATTTGATAGAATATTTTCATTCATTCACAAAATGTATTAAATCTAAATATTTTGATTCGTTTTGAATTTCAAACATTACATAATGAGTTTTCTATTAATTAGTTAATCATTTGAATCTTGGTATAAGTTTAACATTTTACTCAACCAAATATAACTTGTAAACTAATGAAATTAATTAATCTACTTAAATTGAATTTTAATGAGATAGATATTCATTCAATTTTTCCAGAATGCTCTATAAACTCACAAGGGAATTCTTTTTAACTTCCTGGACTGCTCTCTTTAATTACAAATCCTCTTGGTGGCTACAAAATTTTTATTATTAGAAGAGGAAAACAATGTGCGTTTCCATGTTTATTGAGCAGTTGTCTATAGAAATCCCCTGGATATACGATCTAATTGACTTTGCCGGAACTATGATCAAGGCTAAAAAATGCCGAGTATAACAAGGGATGCGAACTATGGGTTATCTTAAGAAAAATACATTATTATTATTATTATTCTATTGTAAGTGAACTGCGAACCAAAGAAAAGAGAGAATTAATAAAAGAGTTATTCATTCGTATGATTCTGTGCTCTGAGTCCTGTGCCGTCTCTTTTATATCGCGAATATCAGCACAAAATTTATACGTTTTATTAGATATCTATATATAGATATCTCGGTTATAGATATAGATATACGACTCCAGTGTTTCATTGGATCAATTGATTTGTCGATCGAATCTTTGCCACAAAGACTTGCAATCAATTCGAGTCCCATATTCTCACTCACGTTCTCTGAATATTTTGTATAAACCAAGACTTTCCTCTCTTTTTCTACTTTTGTTAGACAACACAGGGATGTAGTATAGCAGTATAGCCTCACCCATGAACATCCTTGTGCAAAATTAAGCAAAGCTAACAGACATTCATAACAATTTTGAATTGTATCTACGAAGTGAAACATCACTGATCATATATCAGTGATTGTAGCAAACCCTTCCCCTGGACCTCTCCAGGGCGGGAGAGTTTCAACATCACTGATTATGTTCCATAATCTCTCTCTCTCTCTCTCTCTCTCTCTCTCTCTCTCTCTCTCTCTCTCTCTCCTTTCGATAGGAATCTATATGTGTGCCCAACAAATGGTCACATATTTTTGAGGACAGACCTGTCATCATATGTTATTATTTGCTCGAACCAAACAAACTCTGATTAAAAGTAGTTTTTTGTGTGACTGTCGGCAAACAAATAGGAAAAAGAGTGCCTCGAATCTAATGAATTTGAAACTGAAATTCTAGTGATTAATGACATTCGATAGGAATTTAAAATTAAATTTCGGTTTCGCACAAACAAAGCCATTATTGAATTAAACGCTCGAATTAGATGTTTAGTAAAGTCAGCGAAAAACCAGTACTTCAATGAATTTGAAACATTTTTTTATCCGTTCCTTTCATTTGTCGATAAATTACTTTTGGATTCATTTTTGGAGTTTAGTAGAAATTTGTTAAAATTGTTACACAATTTCGAACTGAAAACTAATTTCCTAAATAATCTTGTTTTTAGTTACACAAGGTCACAAATTTGTAATGTACAAAATTTTAATCGTAATATCAAATTTTATGTTCTAGAATTAAAGAATTTGCAAGCTTTAATCTAGGTTACATTGATTAAATTGCATTTGAATGAATGGTCAATAATCATTCGTGATGAAATAATCTCTGAAAGGGGAATGCTTTTAATTAAATTTAGCATGTTTGCTACACATTGTATGTACGTGTTTAGTTTTTGATTTGATCATCATATTTTGCCCCTATTACACTTTTTATATTAAAATATTTTGTGACAGTTTAGTCAAACGGTTTAATATCGCATATTATCAGCAAAAAAAGTTGGGCTTAACGTAATTAATGCATAACTGAGAAGTCATACCAGTGCTGAAGGCATACCAACACATCATAAGACATAACACTCGGTTCGTAGAACTATTCCTTTCCTTTTGTGTTCACCATTTGTTCGCATATTCTTATCTGTGTTCTCGACTTATCTCATATTCAATACGAGAATATATTCTACTCTAATATCTGACTCCGACTTCTATATTGTTGTGCAGAAGACTGTGAGCACAGTTAGAGTGGAAAGGAATAAAAGGAATGCATTTATGTCTTATATGTATTGCATATTGACTTATGTCGAGCACAGAGTAGTGTTAGCCATCAATGGCATCAAAAATTTCTTGTGCTCCGCTTTTTTCACACATTTTTGACTCCAGTTTTTCTACAGACACTTATTGACCGACACTGACAGTCAGTTCCAGTGCGGACTCACATTAAGTGCTGTTCAATGAAAAGTTGAGTCTATAGTCGAATGGATATAAAGAATATATGAAAAGAAGAATACAATCGACTCAAGTCATGGAATAGTGAATAGAAAAAAGTCACAAAAATCTCAAACGAAATAATGATTGAATCGATAAATAATTTTCCAGATCTTTTTTCTTCGACCAGAATCTGTTAGAATGATGGATCAGTATGATTGAGAGGAATTTGATCATTTTAAACCCGTTATTCCCATTTCCATCTTTTGTTGCAAAAATCTATCGTGTCATTTTCTCCAAATGTCCTCACTCTAATTCAAAATCATTTAAAAGGGAAATATTTCCTAGTATGAATAGTATTTTCTATTCATGAATAATAATAATATAAACATGTATCAATTTCTAGGCTGGTCTTTTTGATAGATTTTAGAATTTTAATTGATCAAGTTTAAGGCCTTTGAAAATGTTAAAATAATTTCCAAATCAGTCTTGCTCTACTAAACGATTTTGACCATTTCTCTTCAACCTGAATGTTAGATTGGAGTATATTTTGCTCCTGGTTGGCTTTAATAAAAGTCCAAATAAATCACTTGTAATTAAATTCCTGTCTCACATGTGGAGAAATAGCTAGTAGAATAGCTAGTACTTTTCTTTTTGTTTATCTTTTTCAAAGATTACATTCCCTGTTGACTGACATTTGACTTCTTTATTGGGTTTCGAATGAGCTATGAATTGATTCTGAAGTTTAATATAAGAAACGTCTTATTTATTTTGATGCCATATAATAGCATTAAAATGTCTTTTCAAGTGATTGAAAGACAAAATAAAAGTTTGAAATTTTTGAATATAAGAGCCGTTCGTCTCAAGTGTTATATAAGAGACAGACTAAGGATAGGGAGGACTGAGAGAAATGCGAATGAATTTCACTCTTATATAACGCGAGTCACTCAATAAACAAACAGAGAATATATTTTCAATTCGTTTATCTCATATAACAGAATAAAATTTGCCAAAAACTGTCGCTTTTATTATAGGCTTCACTTTTTGCTCCGACTCTTCAAATACGAAACGAAAATTTCAAATTCAATTCAAATAACCAGAAGTGTTGTCTGAAAAGACATGGGTTAGACTCGAATGAGTCAAATAAAGGCTAGAATTCATCGAAAAATTATAATATTGTTTGAGATCTGAGTTTTGAACCGAAAGAATGTTTTTCTTATTCTTATGGAAAGACAAAGACTTTTCTCCAAATTTGATTAACGAATGAATAAAATTAAAGACATTTCATTAAACATTAGAAAACATGTATTAATCAAATAGTTTTGTTTTTATCTATTTACTTTTACCTGCATTATATTTATACCTAAAGTCTTTTAATTACAGCAATCTTTTTTAGCAGGAATATTTATCTGTCAAGAGTTTTTAAATATTAATTGAAAAAGTAAATATTAATCTAGATAAACTCTTAAGTGAAAAAGAGGATAAAACATTAAAAGTTGTAGATATAAAAAATAGTTTGTGCTCAAAGAATAAGCTAAAATTCTTCGATGCAAGTGAAATGATTCATACATGCAGGGTGAAAAGTCACTCAATGAAATAAGATTTATAACATTAATTTTATTTTTCACGATATTATAATCATAAAAATATTGCTTGCACTTTTATAACTTGCATGTTCACATAAACAAAACACTTTTCTCGTTACAGTTGAATATTGGATACCTATACAGTGAGATTATTTTAACTCGGGCCCAGCAATAAATGTACAGTTTAGACTCTTTATAGACATATTTATTTCTATTTTCAAATGAATTAAATATATGGTTCAATATGTTGACCTTCACAAGCGATAGTGTGACACAATCTTTCGATCCAATTCCTTCGGGTGTTGGCCAGCATTTCGGGAGTGACCAAATTAAAGGCCATTCTAATTGCAGCTTTTAGTTCCATAATATTTGACGGGGCCATTTGATATGTTTTATTCTTGACATGACCCCAGAAGAAATAATCCATCGGGGTCAGGTCAGGTGTCCTCGCTGGCCACTCGGTAAGGTCACCAGACCTCCTTATCCATCGACCAGGAAAATTGTAAGGAGTCTTATCTGTACTGAAATTTGCTTTCATAGGCTTAGCATTGCCATAGCCCGAGTTAAAATAATCTCACTGTATATACTTGCAAATTGATTTATGAAAAATCAAATATTTGTGCGTTTGTTTTGCTCAGAATATATGAAATTTATTTGAAAATTCTTATGATTTTGTGAAATAACATTACGAGAGATATGTCTTATATTATACACAATTCCATAACTAATATGTTTTTGACGGAAAGAGAGTGTGTATCGAAATGAATGCCTTAACGCACAGTATGTCTGATATGTGAGGCATATAATAGGAAACAATAGAGAAGTGTAGAGAATAAGGGAAGACAAGGCTATACTCTTATCTAATATATAAAAGTGGTTCACATAATTCTAAGCACTAAATGCAAACATTATTTCGTAGACACAGTGCCTATCGCCGGCCCTATCAATACAGTGTTATAGACAGGCTAACGATGGGCTGGGCTCTGGTTTGGCAGGATAAATTTTTTGTTTACTCGACCAAATTTATCTGGACACAACAACAATAGCAACGAGGAAAAGGTCTCTCATCTAATTGAAAACTATTGAATGACTGGCAAAGAGTAGAGAATATTCTGTTTTATGTTTCAGTAAATCATTTTAAGTGTTATCTTATGAAAAAACTATAAACACAAAAGAGATTTAATTTTCTTAATGGAATTGATTTCACTATTTATGCCATAAATATATGGTTTTTCGTCAAAAGAAATATTCGTATTCATAGATAAATAACTCTCACAAATTAAATGCTCTTTTTATGTACAGGGCATATATTCTGACAGAGATTAACAAAGCAAAACTGATGATCTATTTGATAAAGTTGCTAAACTATTTTATTTATTTTCTTGAGCAGTAGAAACGAATATGAAATGGAACACTTTTGCATGCTAAATTCTGTCATATTGCAATACTTGTTATTATTAGTTAAATTTTATTGTGTCAATTAAATTTTGTTAAACATCACTATTTAGGGGTGCCGAAGGGGGTATAGCCCAAATACCTCCCCCCTAGTTTTTGGTCCGAGGGACCCCCCTTCCCCCCTGAGGTCGGGTACCGTCGGCACCCCTGATCACTATTGTATTCTATAGAAAGCAATTGTTTCTTCAGAAGAGTTGTCAATTCAAAAATTGAGAATTGAAGAAACCTCTACAACTTGCATCCTTGTTACAAAACTTTCACCTTGTAATTATTGCAGTTTCGCAAACTCTCTCTCTCTCTCTCTCTCTCTCTCTCTCTCTCTCTCTCTCTCTCTCTCTCTCTCACTCGCTCGCTCTCTAAACATGGTAAAATTTAATGAATTTAATTAGAGGATAGCCTCACATTCGATGAGTATTTACCTTAATTATAGCGATTGGAGGTCTTATGGCTCAACATTTCCTTACTGTCAGAAGTGAGTCATTCTTATAAAAGCCTTATATTGTTGTGGAACACAACTAATTTGATTAACTGAATGTTCGCCAATCCTTCACTGGTGACACTCCAGCTACTGGTCCTCTCCTTTAATATTGCATTAGGTTTAGATGTTGTAGAGCAGTGTAGCACACAGTAAGATCACAGCAGTGCACAACTCCAGTATTCAGTGCTCTTTTCAATATTATGGCAAAATCCAGGGTAAAAGCATTTTGAAGAAAAGACATGTTCTGAAACAGTTATAAACTAAGGACTAGTAGTCCTTCAGAACAGGAAAGACATCAGAAACTAATGTGAATAACAATTCTTTTGGTATTCTTCTAATGCTTTTCCTCTCTTTTGCTTCAATTCTATTATGAGTTGAACTCTAATAACAAAATCTTTGCTTTCGATTCGTTAGTTTGAGTATTGCTTTCGTGATTGAATTGCAACTATCATTCCGTGTGTTCTATTCTGTGCCATTCTGTGCTCTCCTCTCAACTAACTGTCTGTCCTCTCTGTCCAACTCTAATCAACTTTACTCAAAATTCTATTTTATATAAGCAGACAAAGAGAAGTGGAATAACAAAAATATCGATCCCCTATATTCTAAACATGCTACTTTCTAGGGAATATAACCAGGTTATTATATAATTAGATTTTTCTATTTGACCACTCTCTTTGATTAACATTTATCGAGTCGCCAAGCGCACAAATGTAAATGTCAAGCAATTTCATAAAACAGATTATAGTTGAAAGAGAACCTAGTTCATCAGCAATTTAATCTGTCTATTGAAGGTAAATCAACTGGAAACTTCTAATAACTGTGTAAACAACCAGTTTTATAAAGATAAATTAAACTATTCATTGAAATAGGTAATAAATTGCTTGAAAGATATATTCAATAGACATGCTAATACCGTAGGTATTAACGCAATAAAATAAACATGATTACAAATTTTTTTGTATATTAAATGCGGGCATATTTTCATTTGTATTCAAAGTCTATTTGGTTGCGTTTAGTGTCGAATAGTGTCTAAGATAAGACATATTCCGGAAATAATCTGTTTTTTGCAGTGTTTGTGTTGTGAGCAGACAGACACTCATTCACTCCAATAGAATGTTATTTTAAGCACTGTTTGTATGAATTACTAAACTCTATGGCATTGAACTAAGAAATTGGTAATAGCCAGGGGTCTGTTGACATCGATTCTTGCGATTGAGTCAAGAATTGCAATGTTTACTCACGAGAATAATCCTGTTGAATATTTTCAATCGAAAACCCAACAAAAAAATGGTAAATTCAATTGGTTTGTTTAAGGACAAAGTAAAAGAAGGAATCAAGGACATATACAAAGAGGATGAGATTTATTAAAATATATGCTCATTTATTAAAATATTATTAAATTTGAGTTGTGATTTGTGAAACTTATTAAAATGAAATGATGAATCTTGGTGATGGAACCTTTTAAGCAAACAATTGGGTTATTTTCCATTGCAATGGATGTCAATTACCGAAAGATTTAGTTTGAGCTCTAATTCAATGGGCGTTTCGTTTGCACTGAAATCTCTTTTTCAATGATTTTATTCTGAATTTCTCCGCAAAACTGTTATTGCATTCAAATAAAAGGGCCGAAGAAATAGCGCTTTATTTCTATTGAAAAGACCCAAAATCTCTAATTTGAGTTCAGATTTATTTCTTGTTTTATGTGTTGTTATCTAATAGTGTATCGAATCTAATGATAGGTCTTTCCCTCTGTTTTCTCTTCATTTAATCGTATAATAAAGTAATCATTATTTACGCCAATTAACTATCGATTGCTATCGAAATACAAATACGGATTCGTATAATCTCTTCGAATCGATTTAATGACTCCTATCTCTATCTAAGAGAAAGTAACCCATCATTAATAGAAAATTACATTGTCTTTGCTCACAATATTCCTACTATGCGCTAATTTACTCGATAATTATTTATTTACATAAATATCATATAAGATTTGACCTTGTTAACATCAATCAAATATCTCACTGATCTAATATTATAACTGTTGATGAGCTAGGAGAGTATAAGCTTTGTTTATTCTAATAATAAATACTGAATTCGCCAAATAGTGTTTGGTTTAATTTAGTAGAAAATCCTTTAGTTCAAATGCTATTCAGATATCAGTGTCTATTTTTGCACAGAATATTCTGTGTCAATAGTATTGGTCAGTCAGGAAAGTCCTTTTCATTGGAATTGAATCCTCTCTTCCTATCTATACTTAAACACAGATTTGATTCTCAACTGTAATACTGACTGCAATCTAATCATCGATTTATTCCCACTTCTCTTATCATAACTATCTATTCGTCTAATCACCCGAAACGCACAGCCTTTCAAAGCGCCGGCATCTCTCTATACTCTGTATATGTGTCTTATCCGAAGCGCACACTTTGCTCTTTCGGTTCGTGTATTGCATTGAGAATAACAGTGTATTCCCTTATTCTTCTCAATAATAAGTCAATCATTAAATTTTACTCAAAACGATCGTTTGGGAAAATAGAATTATTTTCTCCTTTCATGAAATATCAGGGTTAACCAAAACTTATTTTTAGTAAATAACAAGATAGAATAAAAGGAATTTTAAGCCTGGTTAGCTTTTAGGTTGTAACATCTTGTGGTGTAAATTAAGTTATGAGTTTGAGTTTGTAAATTTAAATTAATGAATTGTATTATTTTTGTATTGTTATTTTAGTTTTTACCTGGCTGCTCATGCAGAAACAACTCACAATTGAGGCTAATTTAAATTGAGTGTCGTGTTCATTTTTCATTCTTGAATGAAACCTTGTATACAATCCGTAAAGTAATATACAATTTTGTTTTGCAAATAATTTGATTACAGTTTGTGAGCGAAAACTCATTTAATATTTGGATGTTTTGCTTAATGCTATTAATCGACTGTAAATAAAATACATTATTCTCTATCGGTTTAACACAACTTATGTCTCATACAAATTGTCTAATATTTAGTCTAAGCAATGGAATCGAAGAATTAATTTGCTAAGAACCGATTTTCACTCTATTTTTGTTGGCGTTTCCTATTTGATTGGACACATCATTTAACACTTGTTTAATAACATGCTAGTTTTTGAGAGAATAAAGAAAATTTTTCAAAAAATAAATGAACGGAAAATAATAAATGGCGAAAAAACTCCTTTAAATTCTAACATGTCCCATTCAGTATGCAATTTTTTTATAATCTTTGAGATCTCTATTCATTCGAATTGTGTCTAAGCATTACGTACTGAATGGTTGGTACAATTTCTCCATTACTTTCTCTTTGTGAAGGATTGTAAACTCCTTTGCCTCCTGAGTGATGAGAGAGAGAGAGAGAGAGAGAGAGAGAGAGAGAGAGAGAGAGAGAGAGAGAAATGGTGTGTTTGAAGTCCATTAGAAAATACTGTCATTTATTTCATGAACACTATTACTACATGTCCTCAAAGCATATGTAGAATAAATAGTTTGACGGATAAGAAAAGTGTGAAAAAACATTTTCTGCTCTTTTTTGTGCTGTTCTGTACATTCTGTGCACTACTTTTCTTATTCTTATCATCGAATGTATCGCAAACTCTATTTAAACAACATTTCAAACGAAACATAATGTGAGAGCTCTTTTAGAGCACTGGAATGAAATATATCTTTCCATTGCTTTCTCTTCAGTAAAATCTAAAGCCCTTATGTCTGTCCTCCACTCAAGGCTGTGGCAGTGCGCCCAACACTACGGTACAATCTCTCCAGTCTTCTATTGTATCGCACTTTCCATTTGGTTCGACACAAGTCCTGCACTCTTATCGATACGTTTATTTAACTAACAATAACTCATATGATATATACTCTGAACCTTACACTTGAAATACACGCTATTCTAAGCTTTGATTCCTTTCCCTCTTCTGACAGAAGAAAATATTTTGCCATTTTTCTCACAAGAAATCTATTTTTTCGTCTTTTTTCTCCACTGTATCTGATTTTCTCGATTTGATAGATGAAAAATAGAGAGAATAGATGATAAATATTTACATTATTCTTATCAAAATCCCATTTAACTCGAGTATGAAATCGTAAAATACGTTCTGTTTTTTCGAAATTAGATTCTATATTTAGACAAAAATATCAAGATTTCGCAATCAATCAAGGTGATTCTTCATGAAAATCATTTAAATTAAATTTGATCCCATATACTTTAATATTCATCAAATTGAATTGATCCCAAAAGTGCTGAACATTTGTAAAATAAAAACTAAATTTCTTTGAATATTCATTTAAATCGACTTTTGTTTCTATCTTTTTATTTAATGCATACATTCCTTTGGGCACAGCCTTCAGTACATGAGAGTTGAAAATCAGATTAAGACTATTGATTAAATAATAGCCATAAGAATGAAATGAGAATAAGTAGAAGAATGAGAGGAAAGGCAAAGAAAAAAAAAGAGTTTCATTTCTCGAATTTCAAATACATTATTCATTTTATTCTTAAATTCAAAGAATATTCTTGGAAATAGAGTAAAGAGTAAAAGAGATAGAATTCAGTGGAAGAAAGTTATCATTAATTCTGTTTTCATTTTCTCATATCTTTATCTAAAACTCTTGACTGTTATATAAGAATATAATATTCAGCTGAAAGTCAAGCGAAATATACTTATTCTGTGCCGTTTGACTGGAAAACGAGCCCAGCATACTAATGCCATTGTGGGCATCAAAATTATTATTTCCACTATACTTTTGCTCTTCAAATCGTATAAAATAAGTTTCAATTTACTCCTCAAACATATCAACGGTTAAAATAACTGTTAGACAATAGGAGACGAAAATTACTGTAATTTCTCTGTTGTTTCTGGTATTCATATATGAGTGCATTCAATATCAGTCTTACTCACTCATATTGAGTCTGGATCGAAATTGGAAAAATAATGATGATAAATCAGCATAGTAATAATTATCATTAAGCGAAAGGCAAATATATTCATAAAATACTATTCTGGAATATTCTTACAAATATTCTTTACGTTTTTCACACTGTTAAAATTATTCATTAGTTTGCTGGAATAAATTCACTCTTGTTTTTGAATAGATATTAAATGTGTTTTCTATTCAATCCTAACGACTATTTTTCTTTGCCTTAATTACAGTCCTCTTTCTGTGTGTTTAGACCCGAAATCCTGTTCTAAATTCCCGTTATATTCACTCCATTTAATGTTGAGTTCACTTACTTTACAATCACTTAGAAGTAGATTATGTTCACTGAAATCTTCATTATTCTCTCCGATGAGTTTTCTCTGCATAAAAGCCACTCTGATTTTTGCCACTTTCATTTGAAAAAGAATTGTTTCTACGTTGATTCAGGGAATTAACTTGCAAATTATGATTGCACGATCATCACAAGGATTAATGTTCATTACAATTGAATTAGTGCAAAGTGACTTGATAATTATAAGTGTTGTTGATTTAAAATTTTAATTCATGTTCATTTATAAATGGCAAATTTTAATTCTTCAATTAGAAATTATTCTAGAATTTAATTCGGTAAGCTAAAAATAATGATTAATGAATTGTGCCATGTTGAAATGATTAATTACAGACATTTGGAAAACATTTCCGATTCAAAAGAAAAAAGTATTCAATTGTAAGAAAAATTGAAATAATTGTTAAGAACCAAATATACAATACTTTTGAGGGAAATAATAGAAAAAAAGTAATAATGAAAGCGTTTTAGACATTATTTTTCGTTTGAATTTCGAAACAATACAAGAATGCGATAAAAATCTATAATTTGTTTAATTGAAATTTTTTTTGTCTCTTTTCTTATGCTCTATAAATCACAATGGGATGGCCAAGATATATTTAGCTGACAAATATAGTTTGTATTTGTAATGTAACTTGATATTTCCCTTTTACTAAATTGAATGATCAGTTCTAGAATGCTGTGCAAGAAGAAAGAAATCATTGAACCCTTGTTATCTCAGAATTATGTAATAAGCTTCCATTTAGCTTGGTAATTGTTAGTGATATCAGAGCTATCTATTACAGTTTGAGTGAAAAAATATCAAATTTAATGGCAACCCATCGCTATATTTATATAAGTTTTGGTTCTAATAATGATATGACTGTGTTTTCAGTAGAGAAGAATATGAGTATTGTATTTGACATAAATGTCATTCCAATAGATATGACAAATATGTGTTAACTTTCATAGCAATCATTCGCAGGGATTAGAGTTCAAGACATAAAACAAATCCCAAATCTATTGACAATTAATAAGAATTTATTACACAATTGTGTTATTACTATAACTGTTATGATTGGTGTTTGAGTTTTGCCCTCTTTTTCATTGTTGTATACATTTGATGCTCAAAATACTTCAATAAATTCGATAAGAATTGAGAGTTTTTCTCGTAAGATATTGTCTGTATAGTTCAATAAGTACGTAGTGTTGGAGAGCACGCTTTCTATCAAACAGAGGGTCGATTGTAGAGAACAGAATGATTGAATGTCTGACAAAATGGGTTTCTATCAACTCTATCAAGTAGGTGTGTCCAGGTCTGTCTGCAGATTAAGAGTGAACACATGTTTACGTACCGATTGAATAGACAATGAAAATCGATTTTCAAAGTTTATAACTATTTTTCTTCATTCAAATCAAATCCTCTGATAAAATGATTGGAAAAATTCAATCTCCAACACATAAAAAAGAGTAGAGTAAAAGTTTTTCTCTATCCCTCCCTATGCTATCCCTATCCCTATCCTTCATCTGAAGAGCTATTGAACTGATGTCTTAAAAGCATTGAATTGAAGAGATTTGAAGAGAGAAACGAAAAGTTTATTTTTTCTTTCCATAAAAAGAACTCGAATCTAATCAAATCCAAGCCATTGATCATTATCGGGACGGATATATCTTTATAGGGAATCCTATTTACTTTTACTTATATTCTGTGCTCTCAGTTTCCATCTTTTATTCGGATATAAATGTCTTTTTTCTCTCACAAAAGGGATTAAAGGCCACAAACAGATTGACAGAGAAATACAGTCAAATCCCATTATTTAGCAATCTGAGCTAAATAAATAAACACTGTGCACAGGTGTGGCTAAACTAAACGCACTAGAGTAACATGATCATTATATTGAGATTAAGGCGAGAAATCCTATTGTCTAAAAATAGATTCGATTGCGAAATAATCGATCAGGGATAAAGAAAAACAAACGTTGATTTCAAAATTCTATGCTATTTTTATAGATCCCATATATTTTTGAAATTTTAAATTTTAAACAATACCTCAAATAAGTCAAAGGAAATGAAATATTTATGATTTTAATGAATTCTATTTGAAAGACCAATTGATAGCCTACTCTTTGAAAAATAAGCTCTGATTTTAGACTCCATTCCGAGCCAAACAAAATTCATGAATAAGTTTATCTTTGAATTTATTTTTACTTAACTTTTAATATAAATATATTTTTCATTCTTTAAAATTATTTTTCTTTATTTTCTCAGCTCTTTTAGGAATAAAATAAATGATAAGAAGAGAAGAATAGAAGGGATGACACAAATGATGAAAATGTGTGGCGTTTAGAGTCCGCCCAAAATCGACAACTGGTCTGACATTTTTGTGGTTAAAGAAGTGCTGAACAGAAAAAACTACTTATATTTATATTAATTGAAAATCAACGCACATCCGAGTGTTGGTGACAGTGACTGAGGTCACACAGACAGTGGGGGGTTTGGTGGCTGCACACACACACACAATGATTATAATGAAGGCGAGAGTTGAATACCAGCGCTATTATAGGCGTCGGCAAAAATAATGACTCAAAACGTTAAGTGCGGTCCAAATGTGCGGACAATAGAGAAGTGAAAATAGAAATTAATATCCGATATAATAACCAACAGATATATCAGTGAAGAAGAAAATTGTTATCATTTTCAGCAATTGGTCGAAGACTTCATTTGTGTCTCTTCTCTGGTCTCTCGGCATCCGATCATTATTTTCCTGAACAATCATTTCCAATGAAAGACAATAATCAAGATAAAAGTATCTCCGCTTTTCTCAGTCGTTAATTATTTGTCTGATTATAAGTCTATTGAATAAATAAAAACCCATTATAGCTATGAATACGACGGCTATGAATATACAGAAAACAGAAATAATTCGTTCGGAGAACTGTTATGTTTCAGAAGAGGACAGTCGTCTCTGTTTGGAGTCTCAGTGCTATTATTACGGCTTTATATCGCGAGAGACCGCCGAATGGCTTCTCTGGGATGAGGGCTGTACTGATGGCCTGTATTTGTTGCGCAACTCAAGTAATGATTACGTCCTATCGCTCTGTCATCAGAAAAGGTAATTAAATATTAATGTAAATCGAATTTTAGGTCTGAATTATTGAGAAATACTATTTTTCGTTTAATATTTGTGGCATTGTTTCAAATTATTCATTCCAGGGATGGTTTAGGGCTAGTGATCAATAATTAAATAAAATAGCTTGAAGAATTAATCATTCAATTAAATTTGAGCTAATCCAATTTATTAAACAACTCGACATAAAAAAGGAAAGAGCTGCGAAATATAAAATCAATTATGACCTAGATTATAGTGATCTATAAACAATTGCTGTGGTTAATCATCCTTAAAATAATTTTCTCAGTTTTGTGTTAGAGAATTATCCAGCAATAGCCGATAATAACCATTAAATTCTGGGCGGAAATCAATAGATCAGTGAACTGTTTCCTGAATTTATTGGAAGAGAAATAATATTTTATTTTTTTCAGAGAAATTATATCAGAAATAAATGAATTTTATTACGAAATGCAATAAAACTCTGAAAAAATCAATTTTAAGCACAGTTTAAGTTATCCGACAATAAATATATCGCGTGCTTTACAGTGAAGTCTCTTTTGGGGCGAAAATAATATTCCTTATGATTATTTTCCGCAAACAAATTGTTTCTAAGTTTAGTTTTTAGAGTAAAATAAGAAAAACTCAGCTCTAATCGATTCAATACATTATTTTCATCAAACAATTTATACTTTTCGTGTAAAATAAGACACAAATTACAGTACACTTCCCAATATTCCATATATATATTAAAGTCATGTCTCATATCTTATATGTGAAAATCACTTAATGACTCTGATATTATCGCTATATATCACGCGATTATTATCACTCAGTTATCTCTCACTCTAATATGAACGTCCCTTCTCCAATTCTGTGCTATTCTGCCCCTCATCTAAACCGTATCATTATTTTTTTGGCAAAAGAGAAAAAATATTTTTACTTAAATTAATATCAGATATCAATCATTAGAATTGTTTTTCTACACAAAACCATTATTTCATAGTTAAACCTTTAAAGCGAAATAATAGTCATATGTTTTTTGCTAGATTATCATCATTATTTAGTCTTTCAATTTTCGATCAATTATTTATGGTTTGAAATAATAGATATTTTTGCGCCACTCTCTCCTCTACCCAATGAAATGTGCAAAATTGATTTATGACCTGTAATAAAGTTGAAGGAATTCCTTGTGAATAGTCTTAAATAAACTGCATTTGGAGAAAGAAAAATAGAATTCCAGGAATTATTTTTTTCTCCATTTCGTTGAAATAAAGATAAATTAAATTGCTTTCTAATGGTTCGTTCATTCAGTATGGAAGACATGTTTTTATATACATGTTAGTTTCAAAAATATTTAAGTTGCTAATTCATTGAGAAAAATTTAATTTTTTAACAAATATTGAGACGATTTATTATTCTATTTGTTTATTCAGCGAACTAAAAGTGGTTTTTAGTATTTCATTTGGAAAATCTTCATAGAATCTACAAAGAAGTCAGTAGATTAAGTAGGGTACCATCGTTTTCTCAAATAACATTTTCTCGAATATCGTCAACATGAAGGTTTGCATATTTTGATTTCGTACCTGAGCAGATATGCACTTAATGATTTTAGATCTCTAGATTTTATATTACTTTTACCAAAAACGTTTACAGAAACAGCTGTTCTTAATTTTGATTGTTGAACAATTATACACAATTTATACCCATTTTATTGTTATTTGTGTTGAAATCAAAGGAGTTTTAGACAAATTCTATTCGAAAAAACGATGTTCGAGAAAATGAAATAATTCTTATCAGACAAAGAATTTTATATGGAGTGAGATATTAAATATGACATAAACCTGGAGAGAAAAATGCATTAGAATTTCAAATGAAAAGAATGAAATAACTCGGAAAATATGCGAGCCTTTCATGGAATTTGCCCTAGGCTAAACATATACTCTATTATTTGCTGTCGACCTGTCTTTTAAAGAGATTTTTCAGACAAAAGCCAGAAAAGGATTCTTTGAAATTTTCCAAAAGATATTAAAGTGAGGCTAAAATAAATTTTCTCTTAAATTTTAAAATATAGTTTATAGTAGCCGGGATAGATTAAATTTCTACCCTTTCTCTCTTAATAGTGTACTTCATTATCGAATCACAAAACTGAAATCAGGGGAATTCATACTCCAAGGACTGCCACAAAAGAAGTTTGTTTCTGTTATGGCACTGATTGACTGTTGCGAAGGACTCGTATGTAAGCCTTCGCGACCAATGCAAGCGTCGGTCGGCCAATGTTTACCCCCAACCCATTGGGGTCTCACCATTGATGAAGTCAGGGATCACATAGTACTGAAAGCACAAGAATGGGGCTTAACTGCCGCTCAATTGGACAGACAGCTCGACACCGAACTACACTGGACTACCGTCGCTTCACCTGTTGTCAAGTCATTAGTAGTGTCCACTCTTCATGAGTTTCAGCCATGGTTTCACAGAAGGCTTTCCAGAGTGGAGGGAGAGCGACGCTTACAAGTGTGCGGTCATAAGGACGGCAAGTTTTTGTAAGTGCTGTCCTTTTCGTATATACTTCTCATTATCTACTAATTGATCGTTAGTTTAGCGAAAAAACGAATTCACTTTATTTAAAGTCTTCTATCAATTATCGATTTTCTACAAAACCTATCCTTCAAATAATCTGCTGATCAAAGGACAGAATAAGTTTAAACATTGAGGCGCTTATCAATTACTATTTTTAAGAAATAGTGATAGAAAATCAATTGCTACTTGCTAATTTTAATTTATTTTCAAATATGCCCTTAATTACTATTAATGTAATACTTTAGGAAACAAAGTTTGTTAATAACATTTTTTGGTCACACCAACAATGGAAGGAAAACACATTTTTCTTCACAGCACAGCATAAGAAAAGTCTAATTACTTGTGTTTTTATAGTATTGGCTGAAAAAAAGTCATTCGATTTGATTGCAAAAAACACTTCCTTTGACTCCAGAGTTGAGAAAACAAATGACAAACACTTTTCATTCCATTTGTTTCCTTTCATTCCTAACATTCAGCCGACTATTGATTGCAGTGAAAAACACTCTATTTTTCTCTCACTTTTGACCACATTTTTAAGACAAGACCTCTATTTGTCTGTCGTTTGGATAAATGCTTTTCTTTCGTATTTCTTCAGAGCTATTAAACTAAGAGACTCCGAGTCGGAGACAAATACCAAGGAGTGAACGGAACAACAAAATTGTGTCATTTCTTTTCCCCTACTTTTGATTTAAAACGTTTATATCAGCGAAATATCTTTTTGTTTGAAAGGCAGTACACTTTTGAAGCAATTGACAAATCCTTTTCTGAGTGATTAAATGTGTTTTCCGACAATTTCATCCAGCATTCAATCCAAGAGTATTTTAAAAATCGACTTTTAAAAGCTTGCACCCAGCATAGTTTTGAGTGTTTCTTCTTATTACTACTAAGTCCTTTTTGTTGTTTTTTTACAATTTCTTTAAATGTACTCGTTATTTTTTTTAAAGGATTAGGGTAAAACCTTAAGTGATAGATGTGGAATTCCCTGTTCTCTGAACTCTGATTTGTATCATTAAATCATCACACTCTATTGACTCCAAGTGGAAATCTTGGTAATACCTGTCTATAGTTGAGCCTGGGTGAAAATTTTACTTTAATAAAGTATCGATGTATAAAAAAGAAAACAGTTTTTCATAGAAAATATTGTTTGAGTAAAAAATTGATTCAATTGTGAAGAGAACGGAAGCAAAAACTTATTTTCTTTTACAATAGATTTCTGAAGAATGAGATAAGAAAGTGAAGAATCCATAGGAAAGAGAAGAGCAAAAAATTGTGAGCACTTCGTATCGATGAGAGAGAATTCCAGAGATTTATTTCCAACTATTTATATAACATTTTCTTTCTGCTCGATATATAGATATATATAACTGATTCGAGTTATATATACACAGATCTCTTCTCTCTTTTTGTATGTAATTCTATAGAATATTTGATTTTCTCAACGAATTCTCGAAATTGAATCAAACGGTGAGAGGAAGTGAAGTATACCCTCAGGACTGATGTCTTCTACAGTAAGAGCGGAGTCGCCGTTAAATACAGTACTCCTTTGTGTAAAGAAAGGCATTAGATATGAGTCGAAAAACTTTTACATTTCTTTTTATTCTGTCTTTTAATACATTAATTGAATATAAAATCATGTTTTCCATACATAACCTGATAGTCGAGGCTTTTAAACATGATTTGGTCAATCACTGTATCTTCTGACACAATCACAAACTTACAAAATCATAGTTACTTTCTCCTTTGTCATTAATTATAAATGACGGTGGACATGTCCTATCTCAATCAAAAACTCCATTAAAACGAGATAGCTCAGTGTTAAAAACTGTAATTCAATTGACACTTACTCCCTTGAGAGTTTGTTCCTATTTAGAAGTGAGCATGATAAAGTGTAACGAATACTGTTTCTATTTTTAGAAATATTTGGCTAAAAAAAGAAAATCACTTTGAAGAAATGTCATTTATCTATTGTATTTGCAGAGTGCGAGAGAGGGACGACTGTTCGTATGCGATATGTCTATCATTCGAGTCGACGGCAAAACACTATCGCATTGACATTCTTCCATCTGGCAACTTTTGTATTCAAGACGGACCACAATTCCAGTCCATTATTGCCGTAAGTAAATCACTGTTTAGACATTCCACGGACTTTCACTAAATGTTTTGCATTAAAAAATCTATCATAAACTCTATTTTATTCTAAGCTCATGCGCTTATAGAGCGCTCAAAACATACTACAATTTGAATAGAATTTACACAAAAAGACATTTATCTCATTGAATAAACATTTGTATCCTTACCTTCCCTTGTATTAAAATAAACTTGCTTTACGAATAATGATCTCGTCAAATCATGAGTTTAGCCAAGAGTTTATCATTTTGTCTATTATTGTCTGCAAATTGAAGTCAATTAAATGCATTATTAGTCCGACGAATGTCATTCTTGTTTTGCTATCGAATTACTTCATTGCATATAAAATAGTTTTCAGTATTTTCTTCTCAATTCTTGTCTACAATTCAAATAATGTGTGTTTTTTTAGAACTGATTCCAAATGGTATTATTCTGTAAAAGTCATTGAATACAAACACAAAATAGAGAATATGTGCACAAAATCACAAATGAGTGAAGAAATCAGTTTTGATGTTTGCCCACAGTTTAGGGCAAAAGCCATTCAATCCATTGAACTGTAACTGAATGGACAAACATTTTAATGGTCGCTCCTTTCACTCGATGTTTGCATAGCGTTTTGAGGTTCCATATAATAGTTCTGTTAGTATTCAAAACCAACCCATTCATACTCTGCCACAATTGTGAAGGTTGCTTTCATTTACTTTCGATTGATTTATTTAAATTGCTCTTCATTCTCATCAGGATCAATGAAAGGAATATTCATTTAATTTGACAAGATTTAACGAATCAAGATTTGAAACCCTAGTATAATATACAAAAACTGCAGATATATATTGAACTATGATTTACATAATTTTATATCTAATTGAAAGTTAGTCAATATTTGTTCTATCTTGCTAAAATTAATTATAAAAAGTGACAGAAAAAGAGGAAATCAAAATTATTATCATAGTATTTTGTCAACAAGCATATTTGAATGACTTATACACCATTTTAGGAATTCGCTCAAATATTCAAAACGGAATTTTTTGACATTATTCTAATTACCAGATCAGATGTCAGCGACAAAACAAAAGCGGAACAAAGGGAGAGATTTTTTGCATTCATCCCTCTCTATATCCAAAGCAAGAGTTGAGCGCAAAAACTAGTTTTTCGTTTAGTAATAGCTGTCAGTCAGAGATGAAGAGTAAAAGTGATTAACGACTCGAACACAGAGTTTGTGCCCAAAAAAATCATTTACTGAGTGCTGGAGAAAAGTCTCATTTATTTCATATCAGACTAATTATAGAGTAAGAACTGAGAGTAATGTGCATTTAATCAGTTCTATACTCCAGTAATATTGTGAACTCAATTCCCGTTATGAACGAAAACTAAGTTATTATTATTATTAAAATAAAAGACAAGAAGAAAAAACTTTTATCTTCCCATTGAAGGGCAAAACTTTGCAGGAATTATGAAAATGCGGACGACTTTAATTAAATTACATGCGATCCATAATTTGTGTTCGCCATTGTGGCAGAGAAATCATTTTTTGTCAAGGATATAATTCTTCTAAATTGAGACACATTTAGAAAAATCTGTGATAGCATTAGAGACAGTGATTAGTAGTTAGAGTCAGAAGAAAAACGGAAATTACATCAAATCTAATAAATCATTTGAGAAATAATTGACAAAATGTAATGAAAAGAAATATATTAAACGGCTTTCAGTAGTAAAACAATAGTAATAATAGTATTGAAAAGAATTAGTGCTGAAGAACAAGAGCGCAGCCAAACGCTCAGCACACAAATGGTTGGCTATATTTTTATATTGCAATTGAAATCAAAAGAAAATGAGTGAATCAAACGAAGAGAAACGGATGGGTATTATCGCCAGTGATGAACAAACATAGCCGGAAAGATGCTTGAAAATTATCCTACTTATTGGAAATCTTAGATGTGGCATGATGGAAATCACTTTGTTCTATTGAAAGTGGTGCTCATTAGCCCCCATTGGACATCCCATCATTGCTATTATTTTTATATTTCAAAGATGATATAAAAAAGGATTTTCAAAGACTTTCTAAGATTATAACCAATAGTAATATGAGAGAAAAAATTGTGATTTTTTTCCATTAATGTTATTAAGTCTGAAAAGACTTACGGCTTATTAGTATTTATTGTTTGGATCGATAGGAGGACCGACTCTTTTAGAGACACAACGAGTTTAAGTGAAGCGTAAAAATAGTCATAAATCCAAATGTGTTTTTTGTTTCGCAAAAACATATTTTTGACATATTTTAAGACCGACTCTACTCTTTTCGGAGCAAATCTTTTCTATCCATTAGTTTAGTCGATACTCTGAGCTCACTATAAGAGGACAGAGATGTAAAACTCTGACAGTTATTAGATATAGAGTAAAAACAAATTTTTTTTCTATAAATCATAGTTGACCAAGTTTTAAGCAAAGATGAGCAAGAGAGATTTTTAGATTCCCTCTAAATTTAGATACTCTGAAAAATGTTCTTGTAGAAAATCATAGAGCCTTCGATTTTTTAAAACTTGAGAAATTGTTCCCAAAAGGATTATGAGAAATTAAGTTCTTCAAAATTCCACCATTTTGTTCTCAATTGTGGTGAATTGAGTTAAATTAACTAGAATTAAAATGTTTTCAAGCCTATTGAAACATGATGTAGCCGAGAAAACAATCAGAAACGGCTAATTTAAGGTCAAATTTTATCACACTCCTGATCTCGAAAAAATTGCCTGTCTTACTTTTAAAGAATGGGCATCAGGTGAAATAGGTTACATTTTGATTAAAATTCAAAACATGATCTAAGTTTAATTCAATTTGTAAGTTATCCCGATCTTTGTTTACACTGTTGAAGATGAAAATCAAATTTAGCCTGCGAACATTTCTTTCCTTTTCGTTCATTTGTTTGCACTTCAATTCAAACACTTTTTTTCTTTTCGTAAACTTTATGTTTAAATTAATTGATTGAATAGTGTTTTCTATGGGAATGTAAGCTAAAGAATGTGAGTCTAAAAGAGTTAAACATTTGCCTATAAATAACACGTATTACTCGATTCACAACATTCCTATCCTTTCCTTTTCTGACATCAAAAGTCTTTTTAATTAAGTTATCTTTAATTGTAATAAATTATTCACTCGAATAACTCGAATAATTTATTTTACTCTTATATAACATTTGAACAAATATTAGCCAAAATAAAAGGATAAGCAAGGTCCTTACTAATTGTTATATAACATAGCAACTAGTTCATTTAGTTGTGTTTTATAACAACATGAAAAGAATCAAATATAATACAAATTCATTAAAAACATTGCTGGGTGAAACAATCAAACAATTTTAACAATGTGCTTGCTCATCCTTACAATTAATCAAGAAAATTAAACTTTATGAATTTGTAAAGAAAGCTTAAAACATCCAAAATGTTTTCTGACACATAAATTCAATTTATTTAATTTAATCTTTCAACTCAAATACATTCACAACGCATATTGCCTAGATAAAAATATATACCGGAGTTAATAAAATTTCATAACAACATTAGCTCTGAGTTGAGCACAAAAATTGGTTAAAAGCTAAACGAATAGCGATTTTCCTGTTTAGGATATTTTTAGAATCTGTTTCTCTATTGACTGCACTGACTCTTCCTATTGGAAACCCGGATGACATTAGCAGCGAGAAAAGGGACAGACATTAGCAGATATATAGTCAATGAATTTATCGAATGATTAATGAGTTATCAATAGCTGTGACAATAGATTCTGTTCGAAGCCTCAGCCAAAGTGACGGTAATTCGATCAGGGGTGAACAGACACACTGATCACATGAAAGGTTTAGACTCGAACGCATCACCAGGGTATCACAATGATTGCAAATTAACTATTAAACTCTGAATTTAGCATAATTACGAATAATGCGAATTTGATTATACCCCGTTTCAATTGTTTTCTGTGCCTTTTACAAGATATTTTGATGTGTCCATCTCTGATAATCTAGTGTTGTGCACAGACTTTGCGTTTATTCAATCATTTCATACGAAAATTATAGCTTTTAGTTGAGAGCAATTGCGAGCGATGTACTGAAAATATCACTAATTGTTTCGGATAATTGAAAATTTCTGTGAAAATCCATTCTGAAAGCCATTTCAAAATTAATTACAACTGTTTTTCCTGAGAGCCGACAAAAAAGAGTCCCCTCTTTCATAATCTGAGTGACACATGAATTACATTCTGATTTAATTCATAACATTTTAATATTAAAATACTTTTTATATATTTTAAAAATAAAACATTTTTTGACACGAATTTTGATCTCTGTATCAAAAGCATAGATAAAACAATTTTCTATTCATTGCGAGTCCTGTCACACAAGTAATGCATGAATTAGTTTTCACTCCAATAGAGAAGCAATGAATAGGTTTTGTCATTCAATTGAAAAAAAACTTCTTTTTTCATATTCTCTTTTCTATAGCTTTGTCTAATTTTATCTCAAATTTATCCAGTTAACTGACCCTATACAGTGGAGCCTTTCAATTTGCAAAGATTGGGTAATTTTATCTAGATAGATTTGTATGAACTCGTTAAACATCAATCTATTTTGTGTTGACATTAGAAAAATTTGAATATAAATTACAAAGTTGTAATTTGAAAAACGATCTCTCTTATAGTTGGTTAGTCACTACACAATCTGGTCGTCGGGTCTATTCTGCGCTCTGTCTGAGCCCTGTCGTCGGCCACAATCTCTGATCAAAGATTATGTGCAACAGACAGACCATAACTTCAAGACCAGTGGCCGTCAAAGAATAAGAAGTCTGTCAATGGAAAGGACACGGAATGCTCTCAATCGCACAGTCAGAGCGACGACACCGACTAATATTAGAATTAAGGAATGGTTCGCAACAATCAATCATAAGTTCAATCGTATTAAGAAACAAACACAAGAAGTCCTACATAATAGACACAATCCCCTCATCCAAGAACAATGTGATTATTCAGGTATGTTCATTTTGAAAAGCTAATTTTAGCCTATTTTTTAATAGCCCTCAAATGAAACAATTAAATGTTTTGTGCCAATCATTTACGCCTTAAAGAATACTTCACAGCAAAGCATCGGAAAAGTTTTCAGCTAAATGTCAAACAATATTAGCGTTTGATTTGAACTTTGAAGACATAAAATAAGGACTTATTGTCACAAATCGAAAACATTTTAAGATAGAGAAGAAGGGAATTCCTATTGATTTAATCAATTGAGTGAATGCCTCAAACAAATCACATTTCAGTCATCGATAGATAAACAGACTTTTAGCAGAAGTCCAGACTTTTAGAACAAAGGCTTTATTTGTCTAAAGTTTTACTGAATAGATATCCTATCCATCAGTTGGGGATTATTATGTGCACCAAAAACAAAGAGGGGATATTCCTGTCAAACAAGGGATATGTGTATATGTGCCACAACACAAGTATAATGTCTTTGAAGGCCTAATACTAAACTTAGCCTACAATTAATGTTTTACTCATTTATCGAATAGTTATCTCTGATTGGAGTTTAATTTGATGTGACTTTTGATACCGGATTTGAAGACTTTTTTCAAAGATTAGACTCAAATTTGAAAAAAGCAATAATTAGTTTTACAATTAGGACTCACATCGCAGAAGAAAAACAAATCTGATTCAATTTGATTCCTTCTTATTCGTTAATCATTACCATTTAAATTAGAGCACATTTATATCGGTGTTACCAAGGAGAAATAAATTACCATGATAGAATATACTTTGTGTTATGTAAATTTGAATTTGAATAGGTAATTGATACTTATTTTTATGGTCAGGTGATATATCATCGTTGTTAACACTCCGTCGTCATAATCATCACCAGTGCTGTCAAAATGAAAGCCATAGACTGGCCAATGGTCTTATCGGTCGATCGCACGAAGAGCCGGTGTTTGGGTCGGGAAATATATTCGACTTAAATAACGATTGTTTGCCTCAAAAGACATCACACATAAGACACACCCAAAGCGCTAATAATAATAATAATAGTAATCGCGTTAGCGATCAGTCCATTGAAGTACAGCATAAAAGCCATCAGAGACTTGTCAGGAGTTCGTCCATCGATACAATTCAGGTACAAATTGATTAAATTAACAAAACCACACCACAAACAGCCATATTTACAAATATTAAAGGAGGGACTAGCAATTCATCCATTAACTGAGTGAAGGGTTTAATTTAAAATATGTAAGGTCATAACCTAAAGAACTTATTGTTATTACTTTATTAAGCGGTTGTTATTTATATTCAATTTCATTTTGTCCTAATAAATTGTAATACAGTCAAACCTAGTTATAATCCTTCACTTGGTTCACGGAAATTGAGTGATTATAACAAGGTAGAGACGATAGAAGCTATGCTGACTTAATGCACAAAAATACACTGATAATTAAAGGTTAGTCTCGATTCAAAGGCTAGATTCATCAAATTTATTTAAATTCTCGATTAATTATAGTTTATTTCTTAGCTATGCTGAGAAGAGAAAGGTTTTGAGTATGATCAACGTTCCCGTAAATGTTTAAATGTATAAATTTTCATTTTAATGAGGGATTATAACCATGTCAAAAATGCACTGATATAGTAACTATTATAGTGGATGAAATATTAAGGGATTATAAGGAGGGAGGCATTATAACCAGCTTATGTTACCATTACTGCCTTGGAGATGACAAATGATTTTTTTTCGTTTGGGGACTGTATCCAAAGGATGATTATAACAAGTTATCATATAGATAGGTTTGACTGTACTGGTGGTTTTTCTTTTTGTAAAATCGTAACCAAATAGAAGGGTCACTATAAATTTGAAACTTAACTTGGTTTCGTTCATTTTTATGTTTTAAAACAAATTTTATAACAAGGTTTTTTATTCACGTGGTCAATGTTCATTTATGGTCTTGATTAATAATTTCATTCATTTGATATATTTCTAGATTTGATATAATAATTTTTATACACCTCAATTATTTTGACCAAGCATATCTCTGTACTCAGTCTATGGAAGAGAACTAAAAGTATTATACAATAATATAGTATCTAAACATTAATTTGATAACAGAATTGATTTCCAAATCGTTGGTTAAAATTAGTTTTGAAAATCTCTATTGAATTGGATTCACACGAAAAGGCAATTCATTTGATCAGTTTAATCAAGGCAATAATTCGTATGAATGGCCATTCATTCGCAGGTCTTATCTGATGGCACAATAAAATAGTAGCAAAGAATATATTAAAATAGAAAAATAAATTTGAGTCCCATTTTTGTGGGAACACCGAAATGTTCGGCTCTTTTCTCGAAACTCGAGTCACGGAATCCCAGAAGTCTTTTGAGTCAATGATTTTGGTTTGAGTTTCAAATACAGGCTTTTGATGTAAATTATGTTCTGAAGTGCTCTTCAGGGATATCACACAAAAGGCATAAGATTTAAATCTGTTTTCACCATTTGGTTCAGAATTTTGATAGTAGTTTCCTCTCGTTCTTTGTTCTCAACAATATTTAGAAAAGAATTTATTCTTTCGTTTTCCATAATATTCTGGGATTTATTCTATTTTACAGATTTGTTTCTTAATATTCTTTGAATCTCTTTTAAAGATTGAAATGTTTTCTTTTCTTTGGGTAATAATAAAAAAAAGTAATTGAAATTCAAAATGGGATTCGAGTTTACTTAACAAACTTGCCTTTCTTCATCGCCAATTTTGATAAATTATCTTACTAACTAGATTTAACGTAATTCAAATTGAATTTTAAAATAAGATACATTTATTGGTTAAAGATACAATGATACATTTATTCAAAATAATACCATATAAATCTCTTATCGGAATTATTTTAGAAAAATAAACAGGATACTTTTCTCCAAGTTTTATAAATTAATAATTATTTTATATCTAAGATTATAAATCTATTTAAAAGTTACAGTTTTTGAATATTTTTTGAATATTTTGAATATTTTTAGGCCTTAATGAGTGATCCATCCGTCGAATCAATCCGTTTAATGCATTCCATACAACAACCGCTCACACCTCCAGTGCCGGCCCCCCGAAAGACATTGCGCTCCATTAATACCACATTCAATAAAGTGTATGTAAATCACGATTTGCTTCAGAGGACACAATCATTGGACGAATCAAATAATTGTCGCACAGATTGCAGCCATTGTTCCCATTGTAGCGAATGTCTCATAGATTTGAATCAATCGACCGATGATTTCGACGTTATTATCAGTCATTTGCAAAGAAATCTCAATAAAAACAATCAAAACGATAATAAATTTGAGCAAGAAACTAGTTTGCAATCAATGACCGCACAGACCATCGATTTATTAACCGGTAATGAAAGCAAAGATAGGACTACTTGTGCTCAAGAATTGGCAGACATATTTACCAATCCATTAATCGATAGTAAAGATCCGAATCAATCAATTAGTTGTGATTTATTGTATGATAAAAATACCAATACTTTATCATCGGTTGTGCCCAACGCCAGTGTCCAACTCAAGCAAAGCGCCGGTACAAGTAGTAGCACAAGTAGTAGTAGTGGTAATGATTGCAATTCCTCTATTGATAAGAACAGTACGGACAGCGCAGTTCCGATCCCAATCACTAGAACTAAAGATAATAACACTTGTGAGGGAAGGGATGGAAATAATGATATCACAACTGAAACAAACATTTCCTCAAACATTGATTTGTTGAAAGAGTTCGACATTTGTTTTAATAATTGCGATAATAATCACAACAATAAGACAATTGAGACGAGGATTTCAAACGGCACTTATGAATACGACTCCATTGAGCTCCAAAATGAGTCCATAGTCAAGAAGGCATCCATTGGTGTGGCCGACCTTAACAACACCGACAGCACATCTTCTATTCCTATTAAACAATATGATCTGAGTATGTTTGGTCTCATAAGAATCTAAGGCAATGTTGTCATTAATTTCCATTAATTGACCCAATAGTTTGCTTGTCTGAAGAACCGGAGGAAGTGCTGCAATCCCTTTCCAAATGTAAAAGAGGTCCGCTATGTTTGGACTCTAAGTGTATCACAATTAAGAAGCGCATTGGGAATGGCTATTTCGGTGATGTGTATTTGGCAACCATTCCCTGTACTTCTGGCGCCGCTATTATTCAATTGGCGGTAAAAATGCTCAAATCTAATGCCTCTCAACAGCAAAAGGTAAGGATATTGACATTTTTGAGGATGTGCTATAAGTTCTGTGCATTTTTATCAGGCTGACTTCTTGAGAGAAGCACAAGTGATGTCAAAACTTATTCATAAACACATCGTTCGATTGATTGGTGTTTGTTGTGGCGATCCCTTTATGTTATGTATGGAATTAGCGCCTTTGGGACCACTCAACAGATATCTAGCACTGGATGGGGGCCGACATATGACAACTGAACAGTTGATAACACTAATGTTACAGGTGGCCAAAGCCATGAACTACTTGTGTGGTCAGAATTATGTGCACAGAGATCTGGCGGCTAGGAATGTGCTGCTTGTCAATGAGCACTTGGCAAAAGTCAGTGACTTCGGTATGTCGAGAGCCGTTGAGCCACAGCATGACTACTATAGGGCGAGTCGTGCTTCCAAATGGCCACTGAAGTGGTACGCCCCCGAATGTATATACTATTATAAGTTTACTCATAAGAGTGATGTTTGGAGTTTTGGAGTGACGCTTTGGGAAGTTATGGCCAGGGGTCAAATGCCGTATCAGGTGCCTGTGAAATGTTGAGTGCCCTTATATTAATTGATTTTGTTTAGGGTATGGATGGACAGGACATCCTTCGAATAATAAAGGAAAATAAAAGGCTGACCAAACCAGAGAACTGTCCCGTCATTATATACCAATTAATGTGGAACTGTTGGCAATTCAAGCCGGAGGACAGACCAACGTTTCAACAGATAGAAGATAGATTAGAAAGTTATCTAGCTAGCACTAAAAATGCCCCAGTTAGACAATGAAGAGTAGCTTTGAATAGAAATAGAATATTCCTGGTTATATCAAATGTCAAATATTCTAAAAATACTCAAAAGTTTTGTAAACAATTTGTTTTTGTTATATAATTGATATTTTTGTAATAAAATCCGAATTATAATCAATTAAAAGTTGGTTTTTCCTTCTTATACATAATGATCTTAATCATTTCTATTTGGTTTGCCATCTCATCGATTCTTAAGAAACCTGTGCTCTGATTCTGATCTTTGAATGCTATTCATTGCTATTCATTGGATAATAAAAGTGTTGCAAAAAAGTATTCCCAAAACAAAAATAGAGATCCAATTATTTACATCTGTTTTAAGCATCCGATAGAAGTATTAAGTTTAAAGATTCAAGCAATGATCATTATAAAAATATTATGATAAATAAACATTGAATGATCTAGTTGAAGATTTAACATCACACTAATTGACTGAATTCCAATATATTTATTTAAAATCGATTTCATAATTAACTGAATATTAACTTAATTTAAATGACATTAACTCATTTCTAGTAAAATGATAACATTAAGGTAATATTTGTAAGTAAAAGCCGGGGTGTAGCTAGGCTTTTTCCTTACGGGGTGACTCTTCGTCCTCAATATCTTTTCAATTAGTGGTTTGAGTGAACTTTCCGATGTTAATAGGC
>JAQGCS010000049.1:0-42616 GCA_034702105.1 Fuscozetes fuscipes
CGAAATATATCTGAAACTTTAAGAAAAAGTGATCAAAGTTGTGCCCAATTGTAAGTAATTCTTACATAATTTTGAAACAGACCAAAACGTTTATACTTTCTTCTGATTTATGCTCATATGAAATAATAATGTTGTTACATGTACAAGGTGATTCTTTTTTATGGAAGATTTTTACATAATTTTATTAAAACAAAAGTTAGATAAGATTTGATTTATGTATTCACCAATCATTAAGAAAATCCTTTTGAGCAATATTTGGCACATTTTATACGCATTCTTTCATTCATTTATAATATATGGGAAAATGCCACAAAAAATCTGATGAAATCATATTCGAGCACAAACTTGCCTTATATTACACTCTTTGGCTATTTTTTATTCATTCAATTATTTTCCTCAAATAAATGAAAATATAGGCATGTTTTGGGTGAGCAAGTGTAGTGTACTTGGCAAATATTGGAAAGATATAGAATTTTTCGTTGATTTAATTTTTAAAAGTTTATTAAATTTAGATTATTATTAAAATCACAGCATTTTATTCTTTTGTCTCGAAAAACATATTTTCAATAGTTTTCACAATTATTTAATTAAATTATAAAAATATTTTTGATTTTACTTTAGTTTTGATTTATGAGAAAATCAATTAAATTAGTCATAAATTTCTCATTAATTAACTAATTTTTTAATAACTCATCGAATAATTCAATTGATTTTCTTTATAAACATTTGATTATTTGACTTAAGGTAAACACCGGACAATTGAAGACACATTCCCTCTGAAAGCCATCACCATTCGGGCCATAAGGGGCGCCGATAACACCATTACACATTTTTAAACATATTCTCTTATATTTATATTATATTTTGATTTGAATCGAATTTTAGTAATAAATTACTATTAATTTTCATACATTTATAGCTGCCTTTTGTCGGGCTTTGTTTGCATTAATTGTTTGCAAACTTATATAAAAATCAATTTTTTATTTTTCATTCTTTCTTTCAAACTAATGATGAGAATAACGAAGCGATGAATTTGTATTAATATTAGTTAAAAATGATTTCTCTGAGGAACTAACTGTTGAGCGCACTTCACAATTGCTAAGCGAAATAAATTGACATCTCTTAATCAATACTCTTATAAATTGTCGAGTATTGAACACATTATTACATAATTTAAGTGAGGACTCAAATCAGATAAAGTGTGCGATTAATAGCAGTTAATAGAATTAAATAGATTTCGCTCAATAATAGAGTGCAGTCCAACCAAAAAGAAATGATTAGTTTACATAATTAAAAACGAGACCCGAGTTAATTATTAGGCACTTGTTACTCTATGACATAGAGTCTATGTTAAGAATGCCATAAAAGGGGTGTTCTTTATTGAAATAATAAGTGAATCTTCTCTGAAATGTTGTTTAACCCTTGAGAGCGCACAGAAGGCAAAAGAAGGCTAAACTTAATTAAAGGAAAGGTATAACTTTTCTATTATGAAACGTTGAAAACAAATTGAACATTAAATCAGAATTCATTAAATTAATGTTTGGTGGGATGAGTCCCTCGAAACCGATTATAAACTATTTAATTAATGGTATATTAAGTGTATTCAACTCTTCACTCATATAAAGCAAATATTAATACATATCATATACTATAGAACTATATTACAGTATATAATAATTAATATTCTGTGTAAATCCACAATTGTTTCCTAATAAATGGCTTTTTATTTTCTTGTATAATTAAATAATTGGACGGCAGTATTGAATAGTACTCTGAAAAGCAATTTAAATAACCTTAACCTCAATTCCTATGTCAACGCGAGGAGAGGCTGTATCTCAAGGAGTTGTTCGACAGAATAATAATCACTTAAAACTAATTATGTTTATATTGAAAATATAAATACGAATGAAAATTATTCTGTATTTGACTCTTTGAAATCACGACAGTCTCTCAAATCTATAATAAAAACACGAATTAAAAAAAATCACAGTTAAAGCCTACAAGAGTTTGACTCGAATCAGTTCGAGACTTATTTCAAAATATACTTTTGGTTCAAATCACTTAAATATAAAGCAATCGATTGGCAGATATGGGAACACTCACACTGAAGAAGAATTAAGGCTTAGAAGAGATCCCTTTACAAGACTTGATTGTGTTTATGGCAATCAAAAAGTTCGCAGATTTTCATTAAAAGAATTGATTTAAACAAAAACAAACACAACTGAAGTAAACGGAAAATTAATTTTGATTATAAATGAAAGTAAGGACTATTTGTTCAGTTGTATTGTGTCGATGGAGTGGCAGATGAGTCGGTTCGTGCAGAAGCGAAGACCACTTATTTATGAACTTTAAATATTAGTGAAATGTTATAAATAATAAAAGCAATAGAAAAGAAACGAATGAATTATACAAATGACTCTTCGCTTCTGTAGGAACTGCACTAAAATTATGATTATATGAATATTTTTACATTAAATTTATAAATTATTATTCAGACTAATCCCTACTATACGCTCGATTGGAATACGGGCCCGAATATATGGAACTGGCAGTTGTTGACACACCTTTCCTTCTTCTCCTTCTTTGCAGAATACATGCAACGAGAAGAATGACGGCCAGCATTAGGAGAAGACTGGCGATGGCCACTCCTATGGCAAACTTTCGCATTGATATACAAAACTCTTCGTCTATTATCGATTGTTTTGTCGCCGATTCATCTCCTGTTATGACAAAAAGTTTAGTTATCGATTACACATCAAATCATATGTGAGTCGCACTGACCCTCATTTTCCTCGTCTTCATTATCGTTGACATAAAGTCCTGAATAGACTTCAATACTTAGATCTCTAACATCATCTCTGCGGACGTCTGCGAGAGAGCCGTCTTCTATGTAATCACTGGTATCTCTTCTTTCCCTTCGCCTGAAATTACGGCCGTTTCGATCACAATCGGGGGGCTGTTTAGGGGCGCAGCAGAGAAAACAGTTTCAATTAAACACAATTAATGATAGCGTGATGTGTGCAGACGTACCACATCTTCACAGCCTCCGCCCTCCTTTAGGCACAGCCTGACATTGCACTGATAGTAAACTGAAGAAGTGTATGGAAACTTATGGGCGTGAAAGGCAACCACACCACGAGTCAAGTTCTGAGTGTATTCGAACGCTCCCATTATCTCCTCGTCCACCGGACACCTGACACACAATTTGTTGATTATTCATTAGTCAAATTGTCAAGGTCCAATCCAATTTATCAATAATAAATATATAGCAATTCAATCATTAAAAGGACTAAAACTAAGCAAATAAAAATTGTTTTGGATGTCTTATGACTTACCCTTCATCATTTATAAGAGGCTGTTCTCCCCAATTCAGACCATCTCTGACTAAACAATTGGTTACTTTCATGCCGTATATATCTATATATGAGCACAGAATTAATAATCTCCTAAAAAGTTGTTTTAGTGAATAGAAAAAATGCTGACCTTGATAGTCAATGGCAATGGCAAGTGTCAATTTGTCTCCTATTTTGACATTTTCTGCGACGATCTCATTAGTGGTGTCGGCCACAAAGATCTTCATCGAACAGGAAGGCATGGGTGCCGTCGCCATAACGGGTGTAGTGCCGATCATACTGTCAACAAAAATAAAATAATTGCAATAAATTAAGGAAAACTTTTCAGACAATTCATTGTCGACTTTAAGTAATTATAAATAATTTAAAGAATAATTGACTCTATTATGGCTCACACCTACACAACAGGACACACACAAAACCCAACATTCACTTTCTTTAGACAGAAAGCCTTGAATTTCAGCTATGGTTTGAAGAAATGCTAACAACACTCCAAATATACATTTCTATGAATCAAATTACTGTCAATCAAACCATTATATCATATAATTTGAGTTCGATTTAAAAGATATTCGTCTGAGGAATGACTCATTTGAGTCTTCAATATATTGTATTTCTATAAAATCAATTCAAAACTCAAAAATTTTATTCAAATTAAGAGTTTCATAGCTTTTTCAACACAAAATGATAAGAGTATTCAAAGATTTGAGCTATTAAAATTTACAAAATTAACATTAAGATATGGCTAATCTTAATTTAGGCAAGTTGTTACTTTTTGCTATTTTACAAAATTGTCGTCATAATGCTAATTAACAAGGGTATTTTGCGATGCTATACTTTGGTAATCTTTTAAGGAAAACTATTTATTAAAACACTTTTGAAATTCAGAGGAAGTTTTGAATATTAGTTAGAAATAAGCCTCAAGGAAACTCAAATTGAACCTTCAAAATTTGATGTTGGACATTTTAGGTAACTTTAGTAATAAACCAAACTCGAGGTTTCTTGGACAATAAAATTTGGTCAAATTTAATGGTGATTTGGACTGGAAATATGAGTTTGTTATTTTGGACTTTGTCAATGGTAGCAAGAATTGCAAGTTATTAATGACTGGGAAGACCAGTAATTTATATGATATGTCGCTTATATTTATGTTTGAATGTCTTTGGGCTGTTTGTTAACAAACTTTTAAGATTTGTGACGCGACTGTCGCTATAATTTTAAATGCAAAGCAAATGTGTATTCGTTCCCATCGTTGCGATCCGTTCCGCTCTTTACGGTCTTAATATGACATTGACAATCACAATCACAATTCAAGGCAACTGTGCTTTAAATTTAGCCAATTGTTGTCCATTGATAGCATTCATATGAAGACTAGAATGGTTTGCTTTAATCCTTTTGTCGACAGACATAATAACATTCAAACGACAGTTTATTTAATTTTGAAATTGTTTTGCAAATAACTATTAATTATAGGGAAAGTTTAGAAGGTCTGCGATGGCAACAACTCATGGGAGGTATGCCATCAATAAGTCATAAAAATCAAGAAATTTTATTGTGTTATTCATATGCTTTGCTTTTCGTTTGTATTTCAATCGATTGATTCAATTACACAGAAATTCTTCTCTTTATGTCTGAGAAATGAAAGAAAAGAGAATTGTATTCATCGAAGCGTTGCAGACAAAAGATGTCTATTGTTGTTAAGGGCTTTGGGTATTGCCTTTCAAATACTAAGACTCATCCATTCAATAAAAGTGAAGCGACCATCTTTTCTATCAAACCTTTCGATTACTTATTATTTTCTTTATTATTTGTGTCGTAAAACAATTTAAAATTCAGTAAATCACGATATTCGTGAAAATGTGCTTGTAATATTCATAGATAATTAGAGAAAACTTTAATATTGTAATACAGGTGATACAAATCAAGTCAGATCGAGAGTGATGGTCACACTTAATGAGGCCTCAAAGCAACAAATAAAATATGAAGAATCGCAACAAAAGTTCCAATGAGTGGAGAGAGAGAGAGAGAGAGAGAGAGAGAGAGAGAGAGAGAGAGAGAGACCAAGAAGAAGAAGGTCTGTATTTGCATACATTGACTCAAACATTTTTCTTGTCTAATGATTAGAATTACATTTATGCAAGTTGCATTGCATCTGTATAGTAGTTATGCAAGTGATGTGAGTGTCGGCCTTGACTGGGGTTCGATAAACATCCTTGCCATCCCCTCCCAATACTGATACCCCCTCTTGATTTCAGTGACTTTTGCTCGGTGTGTGTGTAACCCAACATTCCATTAGATAGAGTTCACTGCCATTCGTCAGACTCTCAATTCAATGCAAACCTCATTTCGATGTTTTCTCTTTTCATATTTAATCTCATTCTTGATTTGACAAATGATATACCGATTCGTTTATCATTTCAGACCGAAAATCGAAGATAAATTATTAAGATTAAAACACTTATGCATTGCATGAAAGTAATACACGCAAGGTAGATACTTCAAAATTGATCATCATTTTTATAATCCTGAGTTCTAAAAAATAATATTTAATGAGACTTGAGTGAGAATTGCATGTGTTTTAGTCATTTTAAATATAAAGTACCAGATCCTATTAAAAGATATTTTTCGATTTCTTGATTCTCTACTTATTACTTTAATTGTCTTATCGGCGAAAAAATTGGTGAAATGTCACAAACAAATGGTTTTTAAACTTGTTTTGGCGGTATTTTTGTTGGAAGTTCTTTACGGAAAAGTTATGTTAAATTACATGAGAATTGAGTGACATTTTCGTAAACAATAATTATAGTCGACATTAAATGAGACAAAAGATGTATAATAACAATAAGAAGGAAAATGAAATGAATTCCTGACTCACGAATTATAAGCCAAGTCATGAACAGAACATTTGAATAATTCATTTGCATTGAGATAAACAATTGAACGGACTCTCATCTAATGTGTAAATCCATTTCATATATTTATGATAGACGATGAGCAGGGTGACTCTATTTATAGGCAGTAAATTAAGTGAGGAATGTCAATGTTTCTTAAGAGAGAGAGAGAGAGAGAGAGAGAGAGAGAGAGAGAGAGAGAGAGAGAGTTTCAAGTTAAGTTCAAATGGTGAGAGTAGGAAAAGCCTGAGTGTCTCTCCAGGCCTCTACATCCCAACAAATAAATTGGACTTTCATTTAAATTAAATGCTATTCGGATTCGTTCCTTATATTTTAATTTGATATTCAGACCTATTTTCTGTTGGAATCTATAAATTATTTGATCCCAAAAACGATTAGTTGATATGAAGAGGCCTTAAATTATGGGATTTACACAATATATCAATATATTAGTTGAGCCAAACTCTGATGGCGTTCTCAGAATTCTTCATCGAAATGATGTCTAATTTCGAAGGTTCAGATCGTTGGGATGGGGTGTCATTTTTACTGTGCCCTCTCACCTAATATCTTCTTCTCTTTAAACATAGCCTTCTTTCTCGAAAAATATTTGTTTGAATTCTTTATGAAGTTTTAAACACACATTACATTAAAGTTTGATCTTTTCGTTTAGAGATTATAAACGAAAAATAGATTTATTTGATTAATGATTTCTGATATCGGCTTCGATAAGATATAAGAGATGTTCGACAAATCCGTTGATCGCATCGCTGCCGTCAATTTGTTTCGGCTAATAACTTATAAACACTTATCAATTTAATTTCTTGGGTTTACCAAGCTCCAAAATCAAGAATAAACAATATGCTTGCTTTAAACCATACATTTTTAGGCATGCATATGTATATGAAAAGTTAATATTCGATAATATTGCTCATACATATACATGTATAATATATATCACCTAGATCCATTTTTAAAAGTAATTTTTTTGTCAAATCATCCAACATGAGGAAAAAATGTTCTCAACTAATCCCTTGTTGATCCCTGATAAAAATTTGATCACAACCTCTAATATCAATCCGGATCTATTGCTAAAAGGTGTGAATATCTCGAAATAAATCAAAATTAATTTCTCTAAAAATTTATGTCCAAAAGTCCTATAAATAATAATCTCCTCATTTAATCACTTCATATACCAATCATTATATGCTTTAACCATTAATTTCAGTTCTAATATAATATTTTAACCTTAAATATTTTATAAAAAATATAGTAATTTAAGTGATTAAACACCATTTTTGCACTATTTTTATTCATATATTCTTCTATAGCGCAGATGTTAATTGGTTCTAGAGAAACGGAGGTCTCTGGACCGGCAAAATTTAAAGAGAAAACGATTTTCATGAAAATAAGCACTTTTTAGAGATTTTATTCCACCTTAATGATTATTTCTTCTAAAACACCTACAATTTATCACCTTGAACCAATAGAATTCACTCTCTTTGATAATAAATATTTTATAGGAACATTGATATTCATATTCTTCACGAAAATCATTAAAAAGATTTTATTTGAACCAAACATTCGGGAAGTGAAGAAATATTACGAATAATCGTTTATTAAGACTCGACTAATATTTTAGACCAGAAGTAAAAGCGAACCCAAAATATTTCGATTAAAATGTTTGTCTATTTATTACTTTCATTGAATATTGAGCTATAGTTTCGTTATAATAGAAAAACATAAAGTCATTGATCTAATGGTCTATTGAACCGACAGCTCAGGTCTTAAAAAACACACATCACTAGAATATCAACATTTAAGACATGAGTCAAAGAAAAAACAGAGACCATTAGTACTCGAAAATGTTATTCCTGGGAAATCCATTATATTATTAAGCATTTGGTTAAAGTTAAGTTTACCCACAGTTATAGTTATGCTTTATATCTAATGAATAAGTAAGAGTGCAATTTCTAATCTGGCTATAATCGTGTAACATTTTCAAATCAAATCGAGATTCGGACATTTAAATAGTTTAAAATAATTTGTGACGAACTGAACACTAAAATAATAATTGCTTTTAATGTAAAGAAGAGTTTTAATTTACCTGACATTAAATCCATTAGAAATTCTTTTTTCTCTGGTTTGATATCTGCATCTTATGTGATAACCCCTTCCTTGATTAGTTACGAGTCGTCGGTGAGGCTGTACTACAACAGTATTAAAGTACTCAACTCCGTCCTCCTGTAATAAGAAAAGTTAAGATTTGTATTTAAATAAATTACTGCACAAAACAAACTTATAAAATAGTATTTGATTGTCAATAAAACTTATACAAAGCATTTGTAAGCTTAACATTGAAAGGTATAACTTTCCATTAGGGTTTGGCTGCGTTTGTGCTCATAAGTTATAGCTCTTAAACTTTCGCTCTAATAGGGATCTGAAGAGTCATAAAAAATCTCTACAGTTTTCAGAATCTAAAACTGGTTTCAGACCACCTTGGCTACTATGCTCAATAATAATTAAAGAAAGAATTCGTACTAATTGTTTTAATATGTCATGCTTGCTAAATCAGTGCATCTCTCGAATACCATAGTAATGAGATCTAAGACTTATAAACTCTCATTGATTTCTTCATTTCCTCAAATTTGCAGTCAATTAACTGATTTATTCGCTGATAACTAATAATAAATGGATTCGCAATTTCAATAAAATCGAAATATCAAGATTAACTTTTTTGAGGCAAGTTTACTCGAAATTCTAGATCTTTTAGTGTAGAAAAACATTGGATAGTAGTAAATGATTATTATTTATTGAAATGTATTTTAATGAGACATATGTTGAATGGGAGGACTTACCACATCAGTGCTCATAGTGTTGCAAGAACGCAACGGCAACTTATAGCTGATATTAGCTGCAGATCTGTACTCAACCATACATGATGAATTCTTTGATAATCCTTTTGGGTATATCATTCCATTGAAAGAATGGGGTGCACTTAATGTCACCAGTATATCATTGCTGTTACATTCTATGTGCACATCATTTAAAAGTCCCTCGCTATGAATACCGTTCAAACAAATGAGAGTCTAATAAAATTGAAGAAAAACAAAATTATTTCGTTTGCATTAATTTATATTTTGTTTTGAAATGAAGTAAAATTTATTAATAAATAATATCCTCAATAAGTCTTAAGACATTTTTTAACGACTGGTAATAATAATAATGAATTTATTGATCAGGTTTTTCAGAATTGCTTCAACAAAATCAAAGTATTTCTATTTTTTCTGATCTAAAGTTTTGGTCACGAGAGGCAACTCTTTGATGAAGTTCTCACAACCAGAGCAACCAAATACTCGTTTCGGTCGGAGGACTAGTTTTGTAGACATTTAACAAGTTTTCAATTTCGCAATCATTTAAATACTTTGAATTACTATTAATTGTTGTCATTTACACAATTAATTCCACTCTTATTATCCAATTCTTAATTGAATTCAAAACTCGTTGAGAGTCATAATATGTTGTGTTCGGACAGCATATCTTTAGGCAATAATCAGCTGTAAAAGAGTCGGGGCATCGCCTCTTTCCATTCATTCCATTGAAAGTGAATTATAGAGAATGAGATCATTATTTCTCTTTTGCTCTCATTTTGAATATTAATATATGGTTTAAAAGAATAAATATTTCATAAAATAAATTTTAGAAATATTTAAAAAAAAGTAAATTTTATGTCTTTTTATGCGATTAGTTTTGCCTAAAAGTAAACATTTTTAAAATTATGATTAAAGAGGTTTCCATGTTTTCAATTAATATTGGTAAATTATAGTAAATATTTGAAGAGCTCAAAGCATTATAAGTTAAGAATATGAACTAAACGGCATATTTTACTCTTGAGAACAAAATATTATTTAATATTTGGAAACTTGATTTTGAGCCATGAGTTGGGAGAATAGCGTTCAGAATATTAATTTAAATTAACTGCAATTTTTCAAATCATGGATTGAGGTCTTTCACGACTTTTGTGTCCGCATTTATTATATGGAAGGTGTGGTTCTGGTAATTTCTCTCATGTAAATTTTCTTTACGAACTCCCTCTAATAAAATTCATTTCTTTTTTGAAATTTCATTTTTTCTGAGGCATATTTTGAATGAACCTTTTGAACAACAAAAGCACACAAAAAAACAGAAGAATGCGAACCAATCAAACATAATATAAATTGAAATGAAAGCCATATTTGATCGCAAATTAAACTTTTAAACTTTTGTATTGCAATTATCTGCAATTTGTTAACTAAAAGGTACTAAAATTTGAATATTGATTATTGTTGTTTTGTATTCTATGTAAAGAAAGGGGAGAGTTGTTGATCAAGTTTGTGATGACGTGATTTAAATCTTTAATAAATTTTCAATTTGTTTTTGCTTTTCGGTCATTGACTCTTCCCTTCGTTTTTTTGGGTCTTCTCTGATGTGCTTTAAATTGACTCTAATGTTGATTCAAATGAATTTTTTTTACTATTTTTCAAAGTTTTGAGCACAAGGCCGACAGAAACAACTTGGGCAATGTTCGCATCATTCGATTCAAAAGTGAGCATAAAAATTAGGGATTTAATAGATTAGGCATTTATGAAATCTGTCATATTTTGTGAATTTGGAAGTTTTGAACACTAATTCTTATATTTTTGGGTGAAATTACAGACTATATGTTGAAACCGGGATGTGAGCAATGAATGTGAGCCAAAATCAAAACTATCTGAAAATCTCGACATAAGAGGAGCTCATAAACCAGTTTAGAGACATTTCCTGTCTAATTGCTAGATGAAGAGCAAAGTATAACGAGAATGAGATGAGGGCTCACACGCTATCCAAATATACTAGACTATTATGAACATTATCTTCACAGACTCATTAGGAATCACTTGATTAATCTTTAATGAGATATGACTTTGATTAAGACGCCTCTCAAAGCCATTGCAGAGTCAGAACTGAAATAAATTATTTTTGCAACACTTCTATTCAAAATAGCTTTTCTTTTCCTGCTTCGAGAGTTTTCACTTGACTTTAAATTCAGTTTCACAGCATTTGCTTCTAAGCTTAGGAAAGCATATCTTTTTCTCACTATCATTACACACATTACGGTATTACCGGTGCTGACAATGAAATGAACGCCAAATGAATTGAATATATTTGCAATGCTTTGAACATCAGTTGTGAGAACAAACCATTCATACCATATATGAATTACTACTCAATTCAATGCATTCATTCGCACTCATTGCTCATTCACTACCTGTGCTTCTCATCATTTCCTCAATTATCTGATCCCTAACTTTTGTCAAATAACTGTTTACTTTGAGAAACTGATAGTGAATTTTATATACCCCTCTCATCTAATAATTCAAAACTCATGTGTCAAACGAGTATTCGCTTCAATTGTTATGACAAATAAATAATTTCTTTCACTTCTGGTATATTAATTTTTAAAACATGGGAAGAGGGGACGGCATAAGAAAAAGGTGAGAAGAGGCAACTGGAGAGAGAGAGAGAGAGAGAGAGAGAGAGAGAGAGAGAGAGAGAGAGAGAGAGAGAGAGAAACGATTCTTTGAGATTTATAGAATCAAACATTAAATATGCATTATATAGAGCTTAATGTTTATTTTCCGCATGTTCTTTGAGTAAATAATAATTTGAGGCGTAATCAAAGACATACCAGTCCTCTACGCCTACAATTCAATCATAAGTTATCGTTAAATCAGAGAATATAACGGTCCAAAAGTACCGAAACACCCCTTTGATTCCTAAGGCATATGAGTGTAATAATGGCTAATATTAATCTTTGCTAACAAATTACCCGTTCTATCGCTTCTTAGCCAACATTCCCTTCTTTGGCTTCAAGTATGGAAAGCCTACGCATAGCATTCAGTTATCAAATAGAGGATATGTTTGGGTTACCTTAGATTCCCTTATATTCACTAAACAACTGCCTTCCACTTGCCTTACATACCATACATGCATACATTATCCTTGTTATTCATTTTTATTCTGTGCCCTCTTTCCATTTTAATAGATAACACTTTTTTACAGCTTTAACTCTCAGACAAACTATTCTAACAAATGGCTAAGACTTTCAAACCTTATTTTTTAAACATTTGTTACAAGTTTTTATTTTTCACTTTATCTCTAAATTTCTATTAAAATAAGCGAATAAAAGTATTAATGTTTTTAAATGGTTTAAAATATTTGGAAAAATTCCCGATGTTATCAATAATCACTATTTAGTATTCAATCGAAATAATCATTAATATTCAAAAGACATTTAATGAATTCAGATTTCAAAGGGAAAAACAAAAAAGAATTTAAATTACTTTAATGAAAATTATATGTTATTAACAGAAATATTATCCATTTTAGCGAACAATGAATATCGGAGTTAAGGTTTTAGTTAAGGCTTAAGATTTATCGGAAGAACAATAAGGAATAATTAAATGAACAGATTTTAATATTTGTAAGAAACTATCAGTTATATTATCAGATTTACTTTTGTTTGCGTGACATAAAAGACATGTTTGCAGTGTTTTACGCAACACAACTGCAAAACTTGTATTACTCTTATTAACTGCATCTGTCATTCATTTAAACTTATGTTCTCTGAGTATTGGCACAACTTTTATTGAATATCCCCTTAAAAGGCAAGCACTGGCCTCAAATTCAACGGAACTACAAAATACGTTAACAATGCCCTTACTCAATTAGTTTGTATTGAATTAAAAATCATCCGAATTATGGGCGAAATACAATCAAAAGTGTATTTACTTTTTCCCTAAAAAACTATTTATTCAGAAAAAGATTGAACTCAAAAGTCAATATATAATTGAATTTTTAGGTTAATATTCTTTAGCATACAATTGAATGTGGTGTGTGTGTGTGTGTGTGTGTGTGTGTGTGTGTGTGTGTGTGTGTGTGTGTGTGTGTGTGAGAGAGAGAGAGAGAGAGAGAGAGAGAGAGAGAGAGAGCCAGGTAAAAATGGAAAACTTACCCAAAGTAAAAATAAGTTGACATAAATAGAGGGTTCCATTTATTTTGTAATGAACTACATTTATTAGATTTGAATATGTTTTGGAACAACTTTTCTCATCCAACAAACACTACAATAGAATACAAACTGAAGTAATTGTTGTTTGATTCGCATCTGCCGTTCGGAAAGTGAAGAGCGATGCACTTCTCGACTGAACTCAACTCTCGACTCCTACCACCGCCACCACTGCTGGCAGATAGAGCCTCAGTTTTCTTGGCTCCGCCTCGCAAAACAAGTTTTCTCTTGTGATGACCTCAAAACTATTCACCCTTAACAAGAGCCAAATGCTGGCGAAGTGCTGGCAAATAATCATCACCACATTCGCCGGTCAAATATTTTTTACATTCAAAGAATACAATTTATTGTATTTTTCATACTTTTCGTATTCGTCAAACATTTTGCGGCTTTTGAATAGATATTAACGAGATTTTAATGTCTGATTTCGCGCCACAACCAAAAACACTCTCCAATCAAAATATATATAATTTTCACTTTTATTCCTCTATTTTTGCACAACTTTTGCAAACAGAATGTATTCGAGCAAAGGCTTCAATTACATGATTCCGATTAAATCTTTTTGAAACTCATCTCAAAGTTTTGATTTGAATTTTGTTGAAATCAATGACAAGTCTTTGTGACTCAAATTTCTATAATTTTCTTAATCTCTGTTTCAAAGGATTTATTTGAGAGATATTTTCGATATTCGACACAAGAATTCATAAATACTGTTATTGTGCAGAACTGACCCGTAGTTTGAAAGTAATGTGGTAATCACCAATCACGTTCACATTATTATTCAAAGTCAACATTGCTTTCATTGTTTTAATGGACCTTCGCTTTCAATTAAGTATTGTTTTGAATTTAGTCACATCTGAAGAGCTGTTCCCGTCATAAGTGAATCTGAAAATCTGTAAAACGAAAAAAATTATCCAAAAACAAGTGAAAACATTTTAATTTTAATTTACAAGAGATTTGATCTGAAGATTCTAAAAGAGATTTCTCGAGACTTTGATCTCCAGGTTCGAGAAAATACTCGATTTTTTGAAACTTATATAATATTCTTAAGTCTTAAAAATCTCCGCAAATATTCAGAAAAAGATCAATAAAGAAGTGAAAGTAAAACCAGTTCTCATAAAAATTAGAATATTTTGTGCATTAATTCAAATTCTATGACTCGTGAAATGTTTTTCTGGCTTTGAATTTGAATTTTCAATTTTCAATACTCTGGCTCTGAATGCAATGTTTTGAATCACTATTCAGATGAGTATTTTGATAATGAATTCAGGTTACTGTCAAATGCGATGCTATTTCGCTGGTAATTCCCTTACGGAGAGAGACATCTAAAAAACATTTCAATAGATATGATGCGACTCTTATCTACGAATTGAAATTTATGTCTCATTGAGTTTTGTAAAGCAAATGTATTTCTGATAAAACTCTAAACAAATTCAATTCGACGAATAAAAATAAAACCTTTTTTGATGACATTTTTTATATTCGTTTCTTCGTTGGCTAAACTCTTTTGGTAACTATTATCGAAACAAAATCTTTTAATTTCTATAATTAAATTCTAATTTTTTTTCAATAAATGAATGACTCGATTCTATTCAAAACAAAATTATTTGAGCGAAACTATGCTTTTTTTGCTTCGAATCAATCATTTTTCGAGTCTTGAAGTGTATATACTTTTGATTAAACATTTATACTTTTGATTGGTATCCCAAACACATTCAATTTTTTTATTGTTTAAATCTTTTTTGCTAAATATTTGATTAGAAAAAATATTGGTATAAAAACAAATCGAATTTTTTAATTCAATATATTAAAATAGCAAGTTAATTATCTACTTTGTTGAATAAATTTGACTTGAAATTAATGAATAGTAAAGACGAATGGTTTATAGCGAACACCGTTTTGGGCACTGAAAGTGACTCTTCCGGTACCGTTCAGTAAATGGCAAATAAAAGAGAATATTATAAATAAAAGATTTAAATTAAACCCATTATGCAAACCAAATAACTTGACTCTTCCTGAGTCAAGGTTTTCAACCTTTCCAATAGGAACATATAATTTGAGATTGTTGATTGTGGAACCCCTTTTGAACTCTCCTTTATTATTGCATTTGTATTGCATTTCTATTCTAAAATTTTTTTATTTTATTTTTATTCTGAAATATTTTGATTTGTTTTGAAAAAAGTTAATTCAATTTCTATGTTTCCCAAAATATCCGATAAATTTTTGACACAAGTTTTTAAACTCTTTTCAATGTCTAACTGTTTTTACAAATGATGTCGGAATCAATTTCACGAATACTTTGTTTTCTGTCGAATATATCCCAAAATAAATCAAAACTTAGTTTTTCTTTTGTTTTATATTTTTGTATGAATAGAAATTGAGGAAAATTATTGTATAAAATCACGTTTTCTTTTTAAAAATAATTACGGATTAAACGTTTAAATTAAATGTTTTTATTTTGATTTTGCTTCTCATGAAACGAAACCCTTTATGCAAACATTCCTTAATTTCAATAATGGGCTCAAAAATAGAGGAAATTTTGTGCATTTATTACACACTTATTCACTATTTGTTATCTTTGAATATTCACAAACAAAAGCTCTAAGTTTGTTATCGAAAAACTTGTTTTCATTCAGCGATAAGATCAAGGAAGACCAAGGGGTAATTCACTACAATAAACTCAAATAAAAAATCTATTGAAAAGTGCCGCACTATATATTTAGATCATGAACCAAATCAAATTCATATCCGATTACAGTTTGAATGAGAAGCCCTTAATTTGTTATATATTCAAAGGTTTTGAATGGAGTGGCATTGGCATGCTTGGTTATTCCCTCAACAAAATGATAAAATCTTATTGAAAAAGCTTTTGATTAAAACATTTTGTGTAATGAGTTGGTTGTGTCCCTTCGATGACAGAAAACTCTTTCCAATTAATTAGTATCAGAAAAGGTCTCACATTTTATAATCAATTTTAGAATTATTTTATTCTTTAAAACCTGAGTTTCAAATATCGAAAATATGAGAAATATTAAAGAAATATTAATTAAATCAAATTAATGAAGAAAATAATTAATTTAAAAAGAATAAAAATGGATCATACTCAAAATGAGATTCAAATTAGAAAAGTTGTTCCTTCTCTGCTAACTTTACAAAGATTTCACGAAACGAATGGGTAAAGAATTATTGGATACAATTGAAAACATTTATCAGATGTAGAATCGTTATCAGTTCTGTCGCTAACATATAAATACATTTATATCTTATTCTGAGATAATGAGTAAAGAGTTGATTCAATGGTTAAAATGTTATTTAACACCAATTTAGAAGACAATATCTTAGTAGTGATGTTAGTCTTTGAAGAGAACTGCTTCGCATTAATCTAATAATCAGGGGTGCCCAAGGTACCCGACCTCAGGGGGGGGTCCCTCGGACCAAAAAATCAGGGGGTATAGGGGGTGTATTTTTCTGACTCGCTGGAGGGGAGGGGGAGGGGGTAGTGGGAGATAATTTTTCCAAAAAATTTGCCGCCTCGCTTCGCTCGACAAAATCTTCGCGTTTGCCTAGCGTTCGCGGAGGGGGGTCCGATTTGCCTCAAATCTAGGGGGGGGAGTCTCGTCGGGACCAAAAACTAGGGGGGGGGTATTTGGGCTATACCCCCCACTTGGGCACCCCTGCTAATAATTAATCATTAATCATATTTAATGATTAAATTCTTTTTCGGCTAAAAAATGAAAATTAATTTTTCTCTTAAATGTAAAAAATTAAATATTAATTCAATTTCTTTGAAACTATTAAATTGATTAATAATATTCCTGATTAAATTTGGAAACTCTTCTCATTAAGATATGCCGAACAACAAAGAGGGGAGAATTTCGAGATTCACTTTCATGATTTTCAGACAATTAGATAGATTCTCCAGGAAAAGTTCAATGAATAGCGGTTTCTCAAAGATTTGCTTCAACACTTATGATGTACTAGATCACATTTTTTACAAATTATCTGATTCTTTAGAAATGTTGGTACAAGTTTTTAGTAATCAAATGAGGCGATCATTTGGCAATTTAGCAACCTCATGTGAAATAATCTATTGATAACTGAATTTCATAAGTAATCTTTGCATATGTTTTAGAGTTTTACGAATTGTTTTATTACTTTTGAAGTAATCAGTCATTTAATAACTTTTTGTGTGAAAGAAACTTACGAAAAGTTGTATTCGTTTGTAAAATAAAATTGAAGATCTGCAAGGTGTGTTGGCTAAACAAATTTTTCAAGTACTCACTTATTTCATTTTCATTTTGTTGAACCTTTTGACCATAACAAAATTAAATACTCATTTTTCCATTTATTTTCGGCAATTAAGCAGTAAATTCGATTTATACCCAATTTAGTGAATTTAAGCCTTTGAGCGATAAGACCAGTTTGAAACCCAATATAAGTCAAAAACGGATATTTCGGTTAAATAGTGGAAACCACTCTTTAGAACCCCCTCCCCCCAGAATTTGATTAAACTCAACAGATGTAACCTTAACCAATCCGAAATACAAAAATTATTTTTGAATCAAATGACTTCAAAAATTCATTTGAAAGCGTATTCCTCCAAAAAAATATTCAGAATCTAATTTCAAATCATTGGATCCAATAAATTGCATTTTCGATCTCTGAGTAGAGCTGATGACCTCTTCCATGGCTGCATTTGATGCCACTTAATGACTAGTAGTAGCAGTAGTAGTATGACCAAATTATGAAGAGTTGAATGAGTAAAATGAACATTTTGCGGATCTCTACATAAATGTTTGAATTTTCAATAGCTGTGATTTTTTTCAACCACTTATTTAATGAATGATATACCGGTTTTCGGAGACATTATCTGACTCTAAAGAAATCGAATTCGAAAATTCTTTACATTTTTATAATTTTATTTTCATATAATTATTATTTGTTATCTGAAACTTATTTGCATTTGAATGACGGAAAATACACGAAACAAATACAAAATTCAAATCATTTTTACTGAACAAAAAACTTTATTCTAAGTTGAGTTCAATACCAGGGATCAAAAATATTTTGATAAACAATGAGTGGTTTGTAATTGGAAGATGGCAACATTTCAAACATCAATCATCTATAATAAAGTTATTGAACACTGCATTTCTTATGCTTTAGTCTTAAAGAATGTTTGTTTTGAGAGATATAACGCCAATCATAACATACATTCTCTGAGGCTCTCATTTATAAATGCAGTAATTCCTCGAATGAAAGTCACTCTTTCAAGACTTGGGCCCTCAAACTGGCTCTCAATGAGAAGCTATTTATTGTAATAGATTTCGAATAAATGGATTCGGGAAATGTTAGTTTCAAATTCAATTTTTTCTCAAATGACAAAATCCATTACAAAAATGCAGAAATAGTCGAATGGATTTCACATCAAAGAGTTTTGAGACTTGCAAAAAAAAAGATAATAGAGCTGTGGATTCCTCTGACAAACTATATTTGCTTTGAAAAAAGAGCATTAACTTAGTATACAGGACTTAATGGATTTAAATAAGTATAATATATTGCAATCAGAAAATTCGAGCGCACGGAAAATCTTTGCCGTCCTCTTAATGATCGTCTGACACAACGATTAATACTTTTCTAAAATAATAAAAATGTGTTCACATATATGTTCACAAACTTATTATATTCTTCTATCAAATTAGTTCTCACATAACTGTTGGAAGAACATTAATTTGCTACCAGTGGTGCCGAAGGGGTGCATAGCCATAATATCTCCTAAAATCTGAATCCAAGTAGAGTACCTAGACTCAAAGTATAGCTACTCTTTGCTTTTTGTAAAATACGGAAGAACAGGGGGATTTTTTCTGAAGTACCCTCTCCTAAAACCCAACTTTGTTGGCTTGAAGGACCCTTCTCCTAAGGTACTTCCCGCATCACTGCTTTCGTACTGAATTAGAATCTCAAAAATATTATTCTTACCAAGAGTGCTTTTATATACACAATATGTATAATATAATAAACATCAATAGTATTGATATTAATGAGATGAATGAAAGTGACTTGAATATTCATATATTGTTACGGGTACTCAGACTACTGTAATTTGGTAATAATAAACAAACAAAGACACAAAACTTGTTGGAAAGATTGTTCTGCTCATTCTTCTTTATTCTTTGTTAATTCGAAGTTCAGTGACGTCTGCTTTTGGTTTTTAAAAGAGATAAAAAATCGAATAATTATAGTGTATATGAGATAAGAATTAGTCGATTAATAAACTTTAATAATAATATAGAAAATCATTAAGTGATCCGAAGCTAAACCAATGAAATCACTATTAATATAAAAATCATTTATTAATTTTATTGTTGAACAAGAACTTGATTTCAATTAAATTATACAAATAATAAATAATTGTTAACAACAGAGTGTAAGCCATTTGTTTAATACTCGATTCAATTCCTTTAAATTCATAATTAATTCATTATTTTTATCAGATGTGAAGAGAAATTCTTGGCGTCTAGACTCCAATTTGGCGATAAATAAGTTGAGCTTATCTTCAAAATAAAAAAATATGATAATAATGTAGATTTGTATCAATATTATAGAATCTGAGAAGAGTCCGATCAAATCGATTTCCTCAACAATTTATTCTTGAATTTGTCAATTCATCATTATTTTAGTTTTCTTTTAAATCGATAGTAAGCAACATTTTGTTTAAAAAATTTACATGCTCCAATAACTCTCAACAGATAAAGAGGAATTTTCACATCAATACAATCAGAAGATTTAGTTGAGGAATGACTCAATCTCTCGACCCCCTGCCATTTGACATCAGGTCTATGGACCCAAATAGATATGAATAGATATGTTAGTATTTTGATAACTAAACCAACCCCTTGAAAATGTTCTCTTTTTAAATGATATGCCTGGGCATTACAAAGTTGAGCCCATAATATGTTTTGATTTTATTATCCACATCTTAATGTTTGTAAAATTGGAGATAATTTAATTTATGCATTATTTTAAAGTTTAGGAAATAAATAATTTCAATGAAATATAACTGATTTAATCCAAAGATTTATTTCGCAATTCATAAGATATTGGGAAACATTAAAAAATGAAAGCATAAGGAATTACAAGACTTTGTTTATCAATTATTTTGTTTTCTTTATCATTTTGATTGCTCTGATTTGAAGAGAAATTGCACCGATATATATTAACTTATAGCCGACTGTTTATTGGGAACGGCTCTCAACAATTATATTCGATTCAAACGAAAACCAAGATAAGACAAAATTTATTTGAAAGCATCAAAAATAAATTGTTAGCTCTTATCACACATTTGTTTTACTTTTGATGACTTTATCGCTAATTTTTATGATCAAAATTTGACTTGACTAAAAGGACCTGTGAGTTGTTGGATACTATTACAAACCAAAAACATGTGTTGTAAAGCTCTAGCAAATTTTGAGGAATTAATTTCGAATATTTTCGAATTGGTGTCTCTTCTATTGAATACATCAAAAGTTAATATTTGCTTTCAAGTCATCAAATGAACGCTTGTTATGAGTGTCTCAAACATTCTTGAATTCGATGACCTAGCTCATCTTGAGAAATAATTTGTGATTTCTACTGGAAAGGTGTTTTATTTTTGGTATCGAATGCTCTCATTTGAACTCTGTTTTGATATCAAGTTTATGAACGTATTTGTGAGCAAAAACCTTATTAATAATACTTTTCTCGTTTGATAAACAGATAATCCTTTATGTCTCGAGGCTTTATGTATGGCTTAGGCTCTTATATAAGAGCTGATAGGTTATTGAGTTGTCAAAGAATTTTAATAGAATACAAGTTCAGATATTTTTACATTTCCTTCTGTCAGTCAAAACTTTCTCAATACTATTACTGAATATTTGAAACGTAATTAGAATTTATAATTTCATATGTCTTTACGAAATGCTTTTCAAAATATTTTCGTCAAAAGACTGAAACTATAAATTAAATCGTTGTTTAAGTCAAATGAAAACTTTGAAAAATAAGAGGAATTATGTTAATTGGCTGCCAATAAACGATCATTTATTCCCTTTGAATGCCATTAATGAATGAATATTTTGCAAATCATCTCATCTCTGCTCTCATAAGACTTATACTCACGTCTCTGTCATCCAGTCAATTTGTATTTTTAGGACCTTACTCACTTGGTAATCGTAACTTGTTAAGTAATGTAGTACTAAATAAATTCCAAGATGACATCACAAATAAGAGTATGATTGACAATAAATATATCATTACTGAAAATGTTTTACAAAAACATATCTTAATTCGTGACCAAAAAAGTGAGAAAAACAAAACTCCATTCAAAGTAATCTTTGATGTAATGAATATATAACTTATGTTTTATTGCCTTTCCTTCGATTTATAGTTGTTTTACTAATAAATGTTAGATCTAAAAAAAGTAATTATTGCCCATCAGCGGTGTCCAAGGTCCTCTACCTTAAAGGGGATCCCTAGGACAAAAATATTATGGGCTATTTGCCTGACTCCTCAGACAAAAAATGTAAAAGGATAAAAAATTTGAGGAGGAAAGAGGTATATTTTGCCCTGAATCTAGGGGGTCCGTTTGAGTTGGAAAACTAGGGGGTATTTGGGGTATACCTTGGCACTCCTATTGCCACATATTATTGACCTCAAACATCTCACAATTGATAGCAAGAGTGTTCAAATAATAATCTAACAACTTTTTGTTTTGTCATAAAAATTCACAAAAATGAGAAATGAAATGAATTTATTTGTTTTTCAAATCATATTTGAGAGAAAGCCTTAAAATAGTTGAGTTGAAAAAATAGTCTCAAGTCTTACCTACGCCCAGGATTTCTGCTCCTTTGGTATATTGACTGACGACTCAAATGTATTGCTTTCACTTTTCAGGTTTCGTGCGATTCTTTCCTCACTTTTTCATGCATTCAAAAAAGTAAAACGGATCTAAAAAATACAGTTTTTCACAGTCGAGTAGTTTTGTTGGTGTCGTTGGTGTCGAAACAAATGTGCGAATCCTTTCACAAAACAAACTCTTTTCTCTTAAGATTTAATATATGTTTCATAAGAATTTTCAGAGAATAACCATTTAATTACTTTCAAGAATAAAGTTATTGAATCGGGTTTTCAATAAGGCTTTGGTATGAGTGCAACAATCGCTCAATTGTTTGACAACATTCAAAATGAATATTTCAATAAATAATAATAATTTTACGGACAATTCATAAGACAAAAGAAACTGAAGTCCAAAATATTAAAATTTAATATAATTATTGAAAGAAAAGCAAACTTTAAGACTATTTGGTATCGCATTTCAATCTCAAGAATTTCAATGACATCAAAGGATAACATAAAAACATTTCAATACAAAAAATGTTTGATATTTTAAAGCAATAAAAACTAAAATTTTTATCAAAATCTCTAAAAAATATGTATGGTAACAAGGTTCTACTAAATTTGTTCATTTATTTTCAAAGAATGTCTCAAAAGCTAGAATTTGACACTTTATTAGATCGAAGCGATTATTAAATTGATACCAAAAATCACATCATTTAAGGATATTCCGAGTATATTGAAATTTAATTGTTATTTTCGCACGAATTCCACTCTTGAAGTAATTATGCGCTCAAAAAGATAATAGAAATTCATTTTTTGATTTGAAAGTGGAGTGCATTCCTCTTATTTGACTCAAATGATCTCTGATTTAAGATTTCACAGATTTTGTCTAAATTTTGAAATCAGTATTATTTTAGATAATAACTCTTTGAAGAAATGATCAGATGAGTCCTTGGATGGCCTTTGCGTGATCTAGGCATTAAGGCGTCGCTTCGGCGTCTCTCCTCTCAACCATCAAATGCATGAATAGTGAATTCCACGTAATCTTCAGTTTGTGTGGACTTCTCTCTCGAGTGCATTCCTAAAAAGGATTACTTTTGAATGTGAGCTCAAATTGTGAGAAAATCTCATTCACTCATCAGTTCAAATAAGGAATGCCAAGGGGATAAGTTCAAAACCACCATGCAGTTCACAAGTTCTGATTTACTTTTAGCAGAAAATTTAACATGTATTGAGCGAATAACAATGGCAATTCAAAATGGCCAATTATTCTCTAAACCAGGAATAGATAAGTCTCTCAATTTCTTGAAAGGCAATTCTATATACTATTATCAGGGATGCTTAAGAGGGGGGTTGGGTCTTACCCCACAAGAGTCGAAAATTTTGGCCTTACCCCCCCCCCCTAGAATTTTGAAAATTTTAACATTACAGGTATACCCCCCCCCCTCGCCGCCGAGCGAAGCGAGGCAGCTCGCATTTTGACCTTACGCCTCTTTGTGTTTTCCGCCGAGCGAAGCGAGGCGGGAAAAATCGTACGATTAAGTACGCCGAGCGTAGCGAGGCGACGTGCCGAGCGAAGCGAGGCGGCAAATTTTTTCGGTTTTTTTGGCAGGAAATTCAAAACCCCCCTAGACCCCCCAGATCCCTCCTCCTAGAAAAATTTTAAAACCCCTACCCTAGACCCCCCTAGAGCCAAAAAGCTTGGCCATCCCTGCTTAAATCGAAATTCCCTTATATTTTGTCTCTTATATCGAATCACTTTAACATTACAGTACCCATAGGATCCATAGGTCGGTGCTCCAAAATTCTGTCCCTTATATCAAAATTCCCTTATATCGCAGTCTCTTAAATCGAGGTTGGATTGTATAAACGAGTAATAGAATGTTTGAATATTGAAATTAAAAATCTTAAAAGCTTCTAGCAAATGAGCACTAATTATAAACTTCAATCTCATCCCTTCTTCGATTGTTGGGTAGAGTATAGTATACTTTTACATTAACACTTTAACATATGTAGGTCTGAAGTTAAGCTGTTTTTGTGCATTTAAATGAAGTTGAGTGTAAAACTTTTGACTCATTTTAACAATTGTTTAAACTTTTTGTCATTTGATTATACAATGGGTGACATCGCAAATGTGGTCTCACCCGACACGGGTGGCAACCATTCAACCTTGGCAAATAATGGTGGACCCAATTTAGTTCAGAACCAGACCTTACACTCACAGCACACAATAGAACAGAATGTGTTCGCTACAAACCAGGTTTTCACTCAGGATCAATTGCGTCAGACCTTGAGACCTATTATCGAAAGGCTCTACCGACTCGATCCGGAATCGCTTCCATTTAGACAACCTGTCGATCCCACTCTTCTTCAAATTCCAGATTATTTCGATATAATTAAGAAACCAATGGATTTGTCGACTATTAAGAAGAAGTTGGACACTGGTATGGCATTCAATCATTTGATTTGGGGATTATCTGATTGATTATAATGCAGGACAATATTTGGACCCTTGGCAATTCGCTGATGACATTCGACTAATGTTGGAGAACGGGTGGCTCTACAATAGAAGCACTTCTCGAGTTTATAGATATTGCACTAAAGTATCGAATTATTGTTTGACTCAAATATGTGTTCATTTTTCATATTCTTATTTATCTTTTAGTTGTCGGATGTGTTTGAGTCAGAGATTGAATCGGTTGTACTAAATGTGTGCTCAGCTCACCATTGATTACATTAATTACATTGATTTTCAAATACCTTTTTCGTTAACAATTGAAATGACATTACATTTGGTTTTCCTTTTTGTTAAAATTCAAATAAATTCATAAATTTTCAAAATTCATTTTAACATTAATTTTATAAAACGTCAAAATGCCTCAAAAGAACCAATAATTACCAGGAGTGACCTCAATAGAGGGTTTACCTCAATAGAGAAAAATAAGTTATTTTTGGTTATTAAAAAACCTTTCAAATACAGTTTGATCTCGATTTAAAAGACTGCGATTTAAGAGAATTTCGATATAAGAGACAGAATTCTGGAGCACCGCTCCTATGGAATGTTAAAGTAATTGGGTATAGGGCAAATTCGATTTAAACGAGTAATTTTGACCGCACTGAGGAGTCTCTTAAATTGAGATCAGATATAGTGGATATATATAGATATTATACATATTATATGTAATATAATATTATTGTCACCAAAGCTTTCGTTATTATTATAATAACCATGATAATTTTTACTAGCAATAATTTCCGTGATAAATTGAGAGTGGCGACTAAAACTGGGGACGGTGTAAGGCAATACGTTAAAAGGTATAGATATTTTTACAAGCATATTATGTAAGTCTACCTAGTTAAAAAATTAATACAGTGTAGGTTCTTTAAAACAACTTGTTTTTCAAAATCAGTTATTCATTTGCATATATGAGCATAGGGGCAAGATTAATTTCAAATTGGCAATTTGCCAATTTGGATGACCTGAAATGTTTTTGGCTCAGTCTCTTTAAACGAGCAAAATTTGTCTAAATGGTTAAAAAAAATTTAAATCAAGTCCAAAGTCGAAAATGAACTAGATTCACACTTTTGGGAAACCTTTTTTTTGTAAATCTGGGGTGCGTTCGACAAAACATTGTAACTTAACAAATCTTACGACTAAGTTTAAGTTCAATCTTTGCTAAGATTTGAGTGCATTTAGCAAAAAAACTTATAATAATCGTAAACTTAAATAAAATCTTAAAGTATCCCATGCGCAGTATTTAGAAATTTAAGTTAAGGCTATTTATCCAATACATGACCAAAACATCTTATCATGTTAATTCAATGAAAATTAATATGCAAATGGACACTAATTTATTTTTCAACCATTTCATTGATTAGCTTATCCAGGGTGTCCAAGATCGACGGCTTTAAGGGCCATAGGGATAGTTTTTCAAATAATTCTAGGGAGGTCTAGGGGAAGCTTTTTGAAAAGTTGCTAAAAACCACTTTTTAATTAAAATAAACATATTTTAGACTTTTTTAAAGCAAAAAATATATAAAAACTTTTGTTATTACAGCAAAACACTTGTCGTAAATATTTACGATTTTTTGCAATCAATAATGTTTTGCTGAAGAGACTGGTCTTAAGTTAAGTCAAAGATTGATTTTTGTACGCAAAATCGATCGTAACCTTAGCTAAGTTCGTCTTAAACTTAACTTAAGATTTATAGTTACAATGTTTTGCTAAACGCATATTCATGTATCTTAACTAAGATTGTCTTAAGTTTTTCTGTCGAACGCACTGGACTTTTAACGTAAGGGTTTTATGCGAACCCTTCCGTTTATTCCGGCATATTATGTGTGAAATCATACTCAATGATTCAATTGATGGCAAGAATTGAAAATTACATATTTTTTGCTTTTGTTAAATAAATGTTTATTTTTGATGAGTTTATTATGAGTTAGTTTTTGATAATTATTTATTTGAGCATGCAATTCAATGTATTATTTACAAATTCACATTAACTTTTCAAAATGCTAATATGGACCTGTTTGAAAGGGTTGATGATACTGATCAAATTAAAATGGTTACAAGCAGAATTAGGCAAAATTCACTCGTTTATTCTAAAATTTTGAGGCGGTTTTACTGCCAATCTTAATGCTCCACTCGAATTGAAATTCTGTGAGAGTATGTGGGCTATAGATTGCTCTTGGCATTAGTTAACACCTGTTTGCAATGTGTGGCAATGGTTGGAATGGCTATGTTTTCGATCAAATGTTAGTCTTAAACATTACTTCATTCAAATTATAATATGTTTTTATAGCAATCAGATAATGAAAACTTATTGATTAACAGTTAAGTTGGTCCGACTCTAACTGAAGAGGGAATCAGTTGAGCACTGAAGGAATGGGTGAAGGAATGGGTGAAGGAATGGGTGAAGGAATGGGTGACGGAATGGATGAAGGAATGGGATGACCGGTAGATAGCATTGAAATGTGATGTTTTGAAATGAAAACATTAGTTTAAAAGTCTTTGGCATTGAGTATGACTTTTGTTGGAGTATTCGTTACATTATTACGACTGAAAAATAGTGAGCCTTTGCTCTGACAAGAGGTGAGACAATCGAGTGATGATCGAGTGGTGAGCCGTAAGAGTATGTCGTAATTGATTGTGAATTAGTGGTTGTGTTGACGTATGAGATGGTGACCAATGAGTGGATGGTTTGATATTTCTTTATTGAATGGTATATCAAAATGGCCGCAAACATCACTTGTAGTGGGCTTTCAGTCAATCGTTTGTTTGCCATTTGATTAACTAATTGTGTTTGGACTGAATTGTCGCTCATCTCTGACCATCAGTTGTGGTCAATATTAAAGCGTTCAGATATTGTTTGTTGGATCGGCTCATGTGATCCAAAGTGGACAGCAATGAAGTGTCAATAAATTGCGACTCAATATAGAGATAGCGCTCATATATTCAGATATACATCCATTCAACTCATATATAAAGCCATATATTATTCACTCATAAACTCATACATTGAATGAGTGGCCGACTCTCCGACCACTGGACTGTAGTGAAAGCGAATCGGCTGACCGTAGCGGACATGTTGTTGACCGACACTCGTATTGAAGTTTGAATAATATTTTGCTATTTTTGCCATCAATTCATTTATTGATTATTATTATTATTATTATTATTTAGTTTTCGATTATATTTTTTGTCTTCGATATAGAATTTAAATATAATTTTAATGATTATTACAATTAATTGATTATAAGATTGTTTTAGTGTATATTTAATAGAAATTAGCGGTCATTACATTAATTACATTAATATATTTGCAAACTATTTATTGTAAAATTTGTGTCAAAAGTGATGAAAGCGATTGTTTTGATAGTTTCTCATTGACTCCAATCAGTTGTTCATCGCTTCTAAACGTTTTCTCTTAAACTTAAACTAATTTAAAATCAAAATGTATTTATCGGACAATTGATTGCAATTGTATTTAATGATCGATCGGTAGTTCTAATCAATTGTCTAATAGTTGTCACTCTTATGCACACAAATTGTAAGACATTTGTAATTATATTTTGTAAATAACTAATTGATAGCCAATTGAGACTAATCTTAACAATTGGTGTTATATATAATGTTAAGCGAATCCCAATTTGTGGGCCACTGGTTGTCATTTGTATGTTATATCACTTGAAAGGACTCATGACATGAGTTTTCTTTTGATTTTTGCCAAAACCAAAAACAAATAGTTTGAAAATTGTGTTAATTTTCAAGACTTTAACTTAATTTGTTATATAATGAGTGATCACATGAATAACATCGGAAGTGTTGCCACATCTGTGGCTTCAGTCACCACTAGTGTCGGCCAATCGCCTTATAGTGTGGGCAACACATCGACCACTTCGGCCAACAATTTGAATCACGACTCGTTAGGTCAGCCCCAACCGAGCAAACGGCTCAAAGTGAGTGACTCTACGGACTCGATCTTCAGTTATTTGGAACTACTGCCCGACGAGTTGGCCACAAACACAATGACTAATAGTGTTGACAATGGAGTGCTTGGAGTCAACTCAATAAATGCATCCAATGCTGTGACAGCTGCGACGTCTAACGCGGTTACCCTCTCATCAGTGACACCACCACAACAACAGACGCACCAAAACTTATCTCAATTACTTCAGGCAAAAACTGTTAACAATATCGGTCCTCAAAGTCAGGCCCCGCCTCGGATGTTAGCCTCAACTCTTCAACAGCAATTGGGTCTTCCGCCTCAACCCAGACCCCAACTCCGATATGCGACCCAACAAAACCCGAACGCAATGAATCCGGTGTCTCACATGCAACTCATTCAACAGCAACAATATCTCCAACAACACCAACAGTTCAACGCTCAGCCTCCACCTCAAGCACCGACACAACAGCGACAGACAACTGCGCTCTCACAACAACAACAACAGTTTAGATATAATATGCCTCAAAGTCAAGCCCAACCACAACAGCCTCTACTTCAGGCTCCGGCAGCCCCACCTCCACCACAGTCTGTGCCCACTCCTCGTCAGTCAACGCCGTCGCCGATGTCTTCTGCGCCGAACACTGCCACCACTGATCCCGAAAAGCGTAAACTAATTCAACAACAATTAGTTCTTTTACTTCACGCCCACAAATGTCAGCGACGAGAACAGCAACAGAGGCAGAACGGAGGACAGGAACCGCAGCGTCAGTGCTCTCTCCCTCACTGTCCAACTATGAAGAATGTTCTCAACCATATGACCACTTGCACTGCCGGTAAGCTTTTGACCATTTTATAAGTTAAGCATATATTGATTGGGTTGTGTTGTGCTGTCAGGCAAGTCGTGTAATGTGGCCCATTGTGCCAGTTCTCGACAAATCATCTCTCATTGGAAGAACTGCACGCGAGGCGATTGCCCGGTTTGTTTGCCCCTAAAACAGGCCTCGGATAGGAGGGCTGCCGTCACTTTGGCTCAACAGGTATTCAATGTTTGGTTTTTTTTGAATTTATGTTTTACACTATTCCTCTCCCAAAGCAACAGCAAAACCCTTCGAATCCTCAATTGTCACAACTATTGCCAAACACATCACCAGTCCCTCAAATGGTTACGAATGCGACTCAGCCTACTATGAGTGGAGTATCAAATCAGTCGGCACCGACACAACAGAACCAACAGTTTTCACAGCATCAACAGGATATGCAACGCGCATATCAGGCGTTAGGCCTTCCTTTCAATAACTCATCTCCGACTCCATCTCAGCCACAGTTGTCTTCGAATCGACTAAACCAAAACCAGTCGTCCCCCTTCTCCCAGCCTCAAACCAAAGAATGGCATGGATCCGTCACTCCCGATCTTCGTAACCACTTGGTACAAAAAATAGTTCAGGCCATTTTCCCCACTCCTGATCCCAACGCGTGTCAGGACAGGAGAATGGTCAATCTCGTGGCTTATGCCAAGAAAGTTGAGGGAGATATGTATGACCAAGCCAACAGCCGGGAGGAGTACTACCACTTATTGGCTGAAAAGATCTATAAAATTCAAAAAGAGTTGGAAGAGAAGCGACAGAAGAGACGGGAACAGAGTGGTCTCCAAACACCCCCTACACCCAATCAGATGCCGCCCACACCCAATCAGATGCAACCCATTCGTGGTCAACAGCCAAATATATTGGGAATACAGACCCAACGCCTCACAGGAGTGGGTCAGCCCCCTCCTAATGTAACGCTTACACAACAAAATTTCAATCCTCAACAAAATTCATTATCGCAGCAATACTTCATGTCTCCGGGCGGACAGTCTGCTCCCAGTGCTCAACAATCACCTCAAACACAGTTCAGACCAACACTTAATTCTGTTAATAATAATAACAATAATAGCCTTAATAACAATAATTTGATGATAAATAATAGTAACTCCAATCCCAACGACAATAACAACAATTTTATTGCAAACAATCAGTCGGTGACCAACGGCTCGACTCCAATACATGGTCTCTTACAACAACCACCGACTCAACCAAATACTCCACAGCCACAACCAATTTCGACAACAGCCACACCCCCTCCTCCAAGACCTCAATCGGTGCCAACCACATCTCAGGCACCTCAACTGCCAATCGGCCAAAAAGGACAGCAAATGGAAGGTAATGTCAATATCAAAGCGGAACCATTGGATGAATTTGTTTCGATGTCAACCCCCACACCGACGGCAAATACGCCGAGTGTTCACTCAGTTGGCGGTGTTAAACACGAGCCGCCCATAGTTAACGAAACCCCTTCCAACGCTAGCGTTAACTCAATTGAAGTCAAGAAAGAAAATGAAGATATAGTGGCAAACGAAGAGCCAAAGAAGGAGGCTGTCACCTCACCTGTCGTTCCCAACGATACGGCTGACATTAAGCCTGATATAAAGCCTGTGGTACCGGTTTGTCCTCCAGTTAATTCTTCGGTCAAAACTGTTGCTCGACAAGTGCAGAAGAAAGTGTTCAAACCGGACGAATTGCGTCAGGCGCTTATGCCAACTCTCGAGAAACTCTACCGCCAGGACCCGGAATCCCTTCCATTTAGACAACCTGTCGATCCAACACTTCTCCAAATTCCAGACTATTTTGATATAATTAAGAAACCAATGGATTTGTCAACAATTAAGAAGAAGTTGGACACTGGTATGACATTCAATGATCTTATTTTGCAATTTTCTTATTAATGTCGTATTTCAGGACAATATGCTGACCCCTGGCAGTATGTCGACGATGTTTGGCTTATGTTCGACAACGCGTGGCTCTACAACAGAAAGACTTCTCGAGTTTATAGATATTGCACTAAAGTATGAAATTAATTGAAATATGTTTTCATTTTTCTGACTCTTATTTGTCTTTCAGTTGTCAGAAGTGTTTGAGTCAGAGATTGATCCGGTTATGCAAAGTCTCGGTTATTGTTGTGGCAGAAAATATGTATTTCAGCCCCAAATTTTGTGCTGTTTCGGCAAACAGTTGTGTACTATACCTAGAGATGCAAAATATATGAGTTATCAGAATAAGTAAGCCATCACTTCTACTTTAATCTCAACTTTTTAACTAAATCTCTGTTTTCTTACAGATATACATATTGTCTGAAATGTTTTTCTGAAATACCGGGTGAAGTGGTTACTGTTGGGGATGCCTTCGGACTCGACCCGACTTCTACCAGTTCTCAAACGATCCCAAAAGATAAATTCATTGAATGTAAAAACGATCATTTGGATATAGAACCGTTTATCGATTGCAAAGATTGTGGTCGAAAACTGCATCAAATTTGTGTCCTTCATCTCGACCCCATTTGGCCCGAAGGGTATGTTTTCCTCGTTCAGATGATTAACATTTTAAATTGTTGATTAATTCCCTTATAATGATTTGTATTAGGTTTACATGTGATGGTTGTCTTCGAAGGGATGGCCGTCGAAGAAAAGACAATAAATATAATTCTAAGAGTAAATGATTAAAATATTTGAAAAGAAATTTCTAAACGTTTTATTAAATGAACAGAACTTCCGAACACAAAATTAGGACAATTTATCGAAGGCAGGGTCAATAACTTTTTAAGAAAGAAGGACTGCGGCGCCGGAGAAGTCTCGATAAGAGTGGTGGCCAGTAGTGACAAATATGTTGAAGTGAAGCCCGGAATGAAAGCCAGGTATTAACCACTGAATCTAATTATTTAATCGATATTAAATTAAATGTTCCGACAGATACGTTGACACCAGTGAATGGCCCGACACTTTCCCCTATCGGGCAAAAGCTTTATTTGCCTTCGAAGATATCGACGGCACTGACGTCTGCTTTTTTGGAATGCATGTGCAGGAGTATGGTTCGGATGCAAGTCCTCCCAACACAAGGTATAAAGGAAAGGCTCTTAACTGTTGACTCATTTGGCACTTATGTGTTAAGACGCGTGTATTTGGCGTATTTGGATTCGGTTTACTTCTTCCGACCCAAACAATACAGAACTGCTGTTTATCACGAAATACTTCTGGGATACCTCGACTACACCAAACAACTCGGCTACTCAATGGCCCACATATGGGCGTGTCCTCCCTCTGAGGGTATGTCTGCAACTATTTCAAATTGTTTCTAACAATTAGTGCAATATGTGTTCAGGTGATGACTATATATTCCATTGCCATCCAATTGAACAAAAAATACCAAAACCTAAGCGACTGCAGGAGTGGTATAAAAAGATGTTAGACAAAGGAATAATCGAACGAATTGTTTTGGACTATAAGGATATTCTAAAACAGGCCACAGAAGACAATTTCAAATGTGCTTCAGAACTGCCATATTTTGAAGGTCTGTCAGAGTTTGGAATTTTTCCGTTTCTTTAAAACTATGGCTCAAATTTTTATTTAATTATTTATATTTTAAAAAACAGGTGACTTTTGGCCCAATGTTTTGGAAGACTCGATCAAAGAGATTGAAATGGAACAACAGAAACAACAACAGCTCCAACAGTCAGACTCTTCCAAAAGTGTTGATTTGCTCAGCAATTCTGGTAATCCAACAGATGAAGAGTCAATCGGTTAGTTATATACTCTCATTATCCTTATTATTGGCTAACATTTGTTCTCAGATATGATGGACTGCAGCGATAGTCAGAATAGCAAAGGAATGGAAAGCAATGGATCGAAGAGTAACTCAACCAAAGACAACAATAATGGCAACACTAATATCAAACAACACAAGAAGTCGAGCGGAAACAAGAAGTCAACCAAAAAACAGAATCAAAGAAAGAACAATACATTTAATGCGAGACATAAGAGTAATAGTGGGGGACCCACTAATCAGCTGCAAAGCCAACAACAGCCACAGCTGTCTGCAGCACAACAGTGGGACGCAGAGCTCACTCAGAAGATGTACGCAACTATGGAAAAACATAAGGAAGTCTTTTTTGTTGTGCGCTTACATTCGAGTCAGTCGGCAGCAAGTTTGCCGCCAGTCAATGATCCCGACCCTCTTATCAGTTGTGATTTGATGGACGGAAGGGATGCCTTCTTGACATTAGCCCGTGAGAAGCACTACGAATTCTCGAGTCTGCGTCGGGCAAAGTTCTCCAGTCTGGCGATGCTCTACGAACTGCACAACAGTTCTAACGATCGGTTCGTCTATACGTGCAATACATGCAAAAGACATTTAGTTGAAACCCGATATCACTGCACAATTTGCGATGACTTTGATCTCTGCGTTGCCTGTTATCAGCGCGACGGACACACCCATCCAATGGACAAACTCGGCTTTGGAGATCTCGTCGGTGGTGTTGCCGGAGAAGACGGAGCGGTTGCCGGTATGTTATCACTTGTCGAGCAAGATGATATTTGTATTATTACTGTTCTAATTGTATGGCTTTTCTTTAGGCACTTCGGGAGGAGTTGCGGCTGGAAGTGATTTAGATGGAACAGGTGAAAACGCTGGCGGAGGCTCTTCCAACACTTCTCCAGGAGAGTCGCGTCGACTGTCAATCCAAAGATGTATTCAAAGTCTGGTTCACGCGTGTCAGTGCAGAGACGCCAACTGTCGCCTACCCTCTTGTCATAAGATGAAGCGAGTGGTACAACATGCCAAAAGCTGCAAACGCAAGTCTAACCAGAACCAGGCCGCTGCTCCTGGTTGTCCCATTTGTAAACAGTTAATAGCTTTGTGTTGTTATCACGCGAAGCACTGTCAGGAAAATAAATGTCCGGTTCCTTATTGTATAAACATTAAACACAAACTAAGGCAACAACAACTCCAACAACGCCTGCAACAGGCACAAATTTTGAAGAGACGAATCGCTTCTATGGCGAGTATGTCTCAACAGTCATCACAACCTCCACCGACACCACAGCATGAATTCAGTCCCTCTCAACAACAATCGACTGTAAGCTTACATTTGATTTACTCTTTCGTGCGTTTCTCGAATGCATTATATATTTATCAAACATTGTTTAGTCTCAACAGCATTACATGAAACCGGCGACAGCAACACCCCCTCCACCCGCCGCTCTTCAAGCTGTTGCTAGAGTTCAAGAAGTTGTAGCCCAACAACGACAACAACAACAGCCGCCACAAAATCAAATGAGTAATCCGTACGGAAAGGGCAAACCTATGCATCACTTCCAACAGACGGCTAATGCAAATCCAACTCAACAACAAATGCAAACCCAACCTCAGCCACAGGCAGTCAGACCTGCGGCTCAAAATCAGCAAATGCTTCAGCACCAGCAGAGAATGCTTATGGTTCAACAGCAACAACAGCAGCAGCAGGTTCAACAACAGCAGCAGCAACAAGTACAACAACAACAACAGCAACAGGTACAACAACCCTGGTACGATGCGCAGAACAATCGGGCCCCTCAACAATTGCCACAACAGAGGTTTCTCCGAATGCCTCAAACGGGCGCAAAACCACAACAACAGCAGAATATGGGATCACAACAAATGTTGAGTCAACAGCAGTCGCAACAACTCTTCCAACAAAACCAGCAAATGCTTCCGCAGACTAACGCCAACCCACAACAGGTCCAACTAATCCATACGTCCGCCAACACATCGCAACAAATGTCTATCGGACAGCACTCACAACAATCACAGCAACAGCAAAATATGCTGCCATCAGTTCTGAGTGGAAACGTTCCGCCACAACAACAGCAACAGATAAACGTTCAGAATGTCGGACAACAGGTTTGTATTTATAGTCATTTGAATGAAAACTAATCTAATGAATGTCTCAGATGCAAAATTCAGGCATTCAAAGCGGTTCTGCGCTCAACTCACTTCCAGGCAATGCTACTCAACAACAACAGGCTCTCCAACAGCTGTTGGCTACTCTTAAATCTCCCGCTTCTCCACAACAACAGCAACAAGTGCTCAGTATTTTGAAGTCGAACCCCGCGTTGATGGCCGCTTTCATCAAGCAAAGGACAGCTCAACAGCAGCAACAACAACAACAGCAACAGCAGCAGCAGCAACAAATGCAAACACAACAGCAACAGCACATCCAACAACAGGTCTTGCATTTGATCTTTTGTTCTAATTTGTTAATTATGTTTGTTATTAGCAGTCATTAGGGGGACAACAGCCTCAACAGCAATCACAACAACAACAACAACAGTGGTTCCAACAACAACAGCAACAGCGCCAACAAATGGTTGGCCAGAGACAAGTGCTTCAGCCTCAGCAAAGACTGATGGCTCCCCAGCAGCAACAGCAACAACAACAACAAATATACGGACAGACAGTGACACAAAGGTTTTGGGCGCCAAATCCAAGTCAAGGAAAGCCTCAAAGAGGACCAATGATGAGATCTCCGCCCCAACAGAGGCTACAAACGCCCCGATACATGACTTCGGGAGCACAACAGCCTCAGGACCCGACAGATATGCTTCTGTTTCAGCAGCAAAACGACTTCGGTGGTCAACAGAGTACGGGTCAGAACCAACAGCAGGAGCTGACACCTCAGGACCAGTTGACCAAATTTGTCGAAAACTTATGAAGTCTTCAAAACACATGAATTTGTACAATAATCGAACTTTTAATTCATTTGTGATTTAAGTGACTTTTGGTGAACAATAAGTGATTGAACTCTAAAGACGTTTTGTCGTCGACTCGATTGCAATCAAATTAATTTATATGAAGAGTCGACGGCTTTCTCTTTGTTTTATAGTTAAATAAATCAATCTTTTAGTGAACTAATGCCCAAATCAAGTGATTCTAAATCTAAATGCGATTACATTTCATTAGTAATATTGAGTATCATTTGTGCAACGATTCGATCAATCGATTGATTCGATCATTTCGATCATGTTTTGTATAACATGTCATTCGACCAATAAATTAATTAAAACATTATTCTCTCCTTTTTATGACAATCTCTCCAATGGAGTGACCGCTTATTTGTTTTTCTCATTTTCAGTTGACTGCAAGTCCTCGACTCCAGTCTTACCACACATTCCTTACAAAATTGTCGGACAATTAAATGTCTTTCCTCTGAAGTCGCTCAACAACTTAGACGACAATCGATTGAAAGGATTCTCATTATTTTTTAGCTAATTAATGATTCGTTACAATACCGTACAATAGTGTACTTGCACAATTTATTCTTAAATTAAATTATTGATTAAATTAAAATAAGGTTTCAGTAGTTTCAAGTTACTTTCCAGAAGGGAGTCTGGGTGAAAAGCTGCTATTTTTAATCGCCATCTTATTGTGAGTTTAAAATAGGATAGTTTTATAAATAAAGTTAAATTAAGTAGCATAATTATAGCTACAATAAGTACAATTTGCAACAACCTACTTTCAAAATCTTGAGCTGAAAAAAGGAAAAATTCACTTTTTCTTTGTGAATAACCAAAATGCTAAACTAGATAACTTTCTAATTGTTTCCATTCGACATTCTTGTTTAAAACCGACTAATTTACTAACTAAAGAACTCAGCCAGAGACCAGAGAACTCTAACCATACTCATAGTATATTTATCACCTTGACTATTTATGAATTTCGATCAAATGAGTTCTTATATTGAATATAAAATTATTAAATAATAAAAAATATTCTTATATCTTATATCTTACACTATTCAAACATTTTAAGTATATAATTTGAATAATTTAAAATATTCTACATTAATTTATTAAGCAGCTAATAATAATAACAAGGAACAAAATTGCCGTTTCTGAGAATCGTTTTTTAATCTAGTCACTATTTTCTTTGATTTTGAAAAATTTCCATTTTTATGTTATATAGTCCTATAGGAGAGTAATAACACTGATTTTGTAGGTAATGTGGGCTTAAAATTGTGATTAACTGGTGTGCGGACAACCCCTCAATCAATGGTCAATCATAGCATTGACGACAATTTGGAGAATACAATAAATTAAAAACTAATAAAATTCTGTTTCGTTTTTATTAATTTTCAACAAAAATTATTATTATTTCTGATTCGGAATGAATTGAATCACATTTTTGACGAATTCATGAGTTTTTGCGATAAAAAGATTAAATAAATTTCAGTCAAATTGAAAATAGAGAGACATTTAGTGATGTGTTTAATAAAATTTCTTAGCCTTAGACTCCTGACTACTTTTGTATAAAAAATAACCCAAAAGAATGAGTAAATGCACAGACATTATGACAATAAAACTAAATGTTGACAAACACTGCGGCACTGGAGGACATCCCACCGCTGCCGACGCTCTCGAGTCAACTTTGACGCCAAGAGAACCGACTTCTCTCTTAATTACGTTAACCCCTTCCCGAACCTCATTTAGCAACTGTTGAATTAATTGGTTTTGTTGTGCGTTTGGCTGACCATCATTTGAGTGCTGAGTGTTTTGTTGAGACGATTGCAACAAAAGAGTCTTCAATTCGCGAGATGTTTGAACCACTTCTCTTTGATTTCCGAGGAGGGCTTCCACTTCATGACGATTCAAAGGCAACTGAGGGGCGCCACCCGTGTGCTGTTGGTTTGTTTGAACAGGTGCTGCGCCCGACTGGACCGCACTCAATAAAGATAATACTCTTTCCTGTCGGCCAACAATTTCGTCGAGTTTTCGGTTTAAGTGTTTGACGGCTTCGAACACTTGGCTCTGTCCCTGAAATATCTGCTGCAGTTCTCGAGTTCCGAAGTCACCATATTCTTCCTCAGCAGTGTTTTCGTGCTCTAACTTCTTGGCCTCTTCGGGGTGTGCTTTGAAATATTCCTCCTTTTGTTTTTCGAGTTTGTCTCTGTACTGCTCATACTCCCTTGCGAACTTATCCTTTTCAGACTGTGCAATTCCTTGTGCCGGTTGTGGTTGACTTCCAGGCACATGAAGACTATATGTTAAGAATCTGAGTACGTCGTGATCATCGGCCAGACCTCCGGTAGCGGCAGACACTCCAAAGTGTCCAAATTGAGGCAAAAAGACGTTTTCAGTTCTCAAACATAACTCATATTCGTCCTCATTATTGGTATTTCCCGAATGAAACATAACTGTCAGCACATTCTTATAGTACTCCACTTTTGCGCGAACGGGAAACGGTTTGTTTCTGAAATCGCGGAGACAACCGGCCAATTGTTGATTAATACCATCGCTCTGGTGGTCATAACTTTTGGAGCCGTCGTTAATCATAGCCATAATGTATGGATTGTTTCCTTTGTTGTCGTTATCGAAAGAGTCGAAGAACAGAGCCAAACCTCTCCAGTTATCGGCCGCCCCGAATACCGGTCCTTCAACTGAACGAACATCAGTGTACCACAGGGCGAGTCCATCGGCACCGAGTCTTCCCCTGCCGTTGACTCTGAAGACGATTTCGATTTCCCACCACTCGAAGTTTGTCGCAGATTTCGTCCAAACGGAACCCTTTTTGCTTCTTAGGGAAGGTGTGATTCTCACCATTTCTTCGGAAGCGATTGCATTGCCATCATAGGTCCAGAAGGGAACGGTTCCGTCCTTCTGTGCCAAATACGGCCCTTTGAATGAGTACTTGTATTCGAAGCGTTTGTGCGGAGTTTCATAATGTAATTGTTGGCCAAATAGCGGGGAATCACAACAAGTGCTCAGAATTATAACCAAAACGGACAACAATTTTGAGACTAAACGTGTGTTCAGTGAAGACATGGTTTTCATTAAATGAATGCAAAATAAATACAAATAATAAAAAGTCTAATGAATTGCAGACAACGAGTGGTGTTTTTGGGACTATCTGTCGATTTTGGACACTTTTTATGTCTGTCCTCACAATCGACTAAATTGTTTTCTACTACACGTCATTACAGACAAGACTTGTGTGAACTTCTCGTCAGTCATATACTCTTATGAATACAGGGGTTCATAGGCTGTGCTCTAAAAACATATGACTTTTTTAATATCCATTTATTAATGCATTCAATAAATATTTGCCAAACAATCGATTGATTTAATAAAAGCAGACATTTATTCATTTATTTTCAATAAATTCCTTCACTTTTTATACAAACATTTAGAAAAAGCAATTTTGACAGCATTTTAATTATACATTTCATTAATTTTTTAATGAAAAATTGTAAAACAAGATTGCTTTGCTTATTGAGCTAGTAAAAATCGGGATACAACAGCCAAATCTATACATTTAAATAAAGTTTCAACTTGCAATGCACCTTGGTAAAACATAATTTAAAAATTATATCTTTAGATTTTGATAGTTTAATTCTTTAGATTTCGATTGCAATAAATTACTAACTGATTATAGATTTAAGCACTAAATTAGTGTATATAATTTTAATTGAGCATGCAGTAAATATATTTAGTGAAGAGGTTTGAGCAAAATTAAAAGAGAATTTTGACCGGGATCAAATTATCGCAATCATGACGTAATTGAGGGATGTTTTTATACACGTTTTAGATATTTTGTGGGAAAATAAAATAATTGCCAAAAGTGTTGTCTCTTTAATACACGTCTAATAGACTGCACTCTGACTACACGTCGGACTGAATATCATTAGACATAACAATATTGATATCGAATTTCATTCTTCAGTTAACACAATCGCAAAGTCATGGCTTCCGAAACTGTAAATCAAGTGATATCACAAATAAACGCAACAATCAATGAAACGGTTCCTAACAATAGCACCGAAAAAGTGAAATCCACTCCCGAAGGGATGCTCTGCGCGTATGGAAGCCTTATAGCAATGGCTTTGATCCCAATCTTTTTCGGATCGTTTCGTTCAGTATTATACCACAAACAACAAAAGGTATTGATTTGTTAATTTGTGTCCACAATGTGTTAAATGACTGTTCCTCTCGACAGGAATCGGGAGAACAGCCCGAAACCATGTCACGCAAAGATGCGGCGATGTTTCCCATCATAGCGAGCGGCGCTCTCTTTGGTCTCTATGTCTTCTTTAAGGTATTCTTACAATCGATGAGTTGAACAAAAGTGACTAATTGTTGAATCGGACAGTTGTTCTCAAAGGAATACATAAACCTCTTACTCACCGGTTATTTCTTTTTTCTGGGAGTATTGGCTTTGGCTCACATTTTGAGTCCAATTGTCAACCGATTGATACCAAACTCATTTCCTGTCATTCCTTATCACCTAATCTTCAATAAAGGAGAGGACGAAACGAAAGAATCTTTAATTGATTTTCAGTTCGATTCGAGAGATTTTGTTACACTTGTTATCTGTTCTGTTCTCGGAATTTGGTATCTCTTCCAAAAAGTAAGAATTAATGCATTTATTTGTATAAAATTGAATGAATTGATTGGTTGACAGCATTGGATTGCAAACAATCTCTTCGGTTTGGCCTTCGCTTTAAATGGCGTCGAATTATTGCATTTGAATAATATCGTCACCGGATGTATACTCTTAGGCGGTCTTTTTGTTTACGACGTGTTTTGGGTCTTCGGAACTGATGTTATGGTGACAGTCGCGAAGTCCTTCGAAGCGCCCATAAAATTAGTTTTTCCTCAAGACTTCCTTGAAAGAGGAGTATATGGGACACACTTCGCAATGTTAGGTTTGGGCGATATCGTGATTCCCGGCATTTTCATCGCTCTCTTATTGCGTTTCGATGTCAGGTATTGACAGACAAATGAATCCAATTATGGTTTTTATAATTGTTTTTGATTTAGTCTTAAGCGAAGGGCAAACGTTTATTTCTACACAAGTTTTGTGGCCTATATATTGGGTCTGGTGCTGACCATAGTGGTGATGGCGTATTACAAGCATGCACAGCCCGCTCTTCTCTATTTGGTTCCGTTTTGTATAAGTTTTCCAGTTTTTGTCGCTTTAATCAGAGGAGACACTAAAGCGCTCTTCCGGTAAATAACTCATCGAAACTCATATTAAGACAATCGATGACTAATTTGTGACAACTATTTGTTTGACAGCTATGAGGATCACCCGTCGGTCGAAGAAGTAAAAAGTGAAACCAAAAGTGAAAAGAGTTCGACAAATAAATCCAATAAAAAAGAGTCTAAAAAAGGACAATAGTATTGACTGAATGGCTATTATTTCGATTGTTTCGCGTTTTGGAAACTGTTTGAAATCTCTATAACTTTATTATAATTGTCTTCAATATTACTATTATTTAAATTAAATAACATTTTGTTTCAATTGATTTAAATGCGAATAAATCCGAATTCAATCAATTATTTTCATACAACTGAGTAAATCACTAATTGAAGTAACCCTTCATATACTCATCTATTAACAAATGGAGCGTTGCCTCAGTCTTCTTCATCGGGGGGAATACCTAAGTACTCGTTGGACCAATTGTCTCGATTGGGCCAAATATATTCGCCTGAGATATGAGGTAATCAACAGTTAAATGAATTCAAAATTGATAAAAGGTTCGCATTAGTGGTCACTCACCGACTAATTCCCTCCAATTGTGCCGAAACGACCAATAGATATAACACCACAAAATGGCGCCATTGAAATGCATCAACCGTTGGATATAAGGCCGGTTCGGCTCATAATTTAGTTCCCGATAACCAGCGCTAAGAAATAGACCCGAAGTTAAATATTTACAATAAAATATTGTCCACTTACTAGGCATGACTTTTACGATTTATGGCATTTTGTGGCTTTTTTATTGGCAAAAGTGGTGTTTTGGTTTGCAAAGTGGACAGCAATCGCTTACACCCGATATTTGCCATATTTTATATTCAATAACAATGTCTTTGAGCTCATGTGCTGTCATTCAACCAAATATTGATTCTTTGAAATGCATTCAATAATACACAGATTTTCTACAAAATTGATTCAATGAATGTATGAAACAAATGTTATCCTCAATAATGTGTGGGAATACATACGCCATCTGTTGCCATAATAATAGGCATTTCATAGGCATTTAAAACCATATCATTTTGTAAATTCCATAATTCTCACACAAATTACAACTTCTTAAGACTTGGGCACAAATGTTTTA
>JAQGCS010000050.1:0-42394 GCA_034702105.1 Fuscozetes fuscipes
GGGAGGGAGAGAGAGAGAGAGGGGGTTTGGGAATTGAATCCACTGAATACGATATTTCTTTGGCTAAAAATTGTTTTAAAAAAGCTAGAGAAGAGTAGAGAAGAGAAGAGTCATTTGAGGGGTAATCAAATGTGTCACTCTTCTTATTCGTCTAATTTGTTGACTAATGTTAACCTCAATGGAAAGGCTTGAGACAGACTTAATCTTGCATCTTTGTACTTGTTGAAAATTCAAATGATAGGATACATAAAAAATTTTCTTATCATGTGATTTTTAAACTAACCCTTTTTCTTAAGATCAGCATGCTTGAAAATTAGAATATTCAAAGTGTAAGAATATTCTGGTGAATGTTTCTTCGTTAAATATATTAGATTCTGAAAATTTCCTACTTGTTGATTTTTGGGCTAATGATTTTCGGGCTAATAAATTTCAGGCTAACGATTTTTAGACTAATGATTGCGAACGCCCCTTGGGCATCCCTGATTTAAATAGTTCATTTCAATGTAAAACCTTACTAAAGGAAAAGATTAATCTTTAAATTGAGACCCTTTTTAGCTAAAGTTTTCATCTTCTCTGTTTAATATGGTTATTAAGAAATTAAAAAATTATCTTGTTACACCATCCTAACTTGAGGGGCCTTTTCGATTGAATAACAAATGTTAATTTGGTAGAACACTCAATTGATTCTTCGATCTGAAATAAATCTCTAATAGATTTACAATTTCTAAGAAAAGCCTAAAAGGATTCAAATAAGACTTTTTGTTTTCATTTTAACAAAAGTATAAGTTTTTGCGCTAAAAATGATACGCTTTTAGATGTAGTGTTGAGAGCAAACAAATTAATTTTATTCATTCTTCACAACTCTTGAAAGGAGAAGACACTCATATTATTTGAAGATAAGACTTATTTTTAGTGGAATAACAATAAATTAAATCGAGTGAACTATAATTTCCAGACTTTTATCTCTTTTGAAATTTGTGTTTATGACGTATAATAAAGTTTGTGATTTTTTATCGATTATATAAACTTTTGTTTAGTTTTATATACAGTTTTTGTGTTATTATATTTGAAATTTTGTTTGAAATGTGGAAAATAGGGCTAATCTTTACGAACATTATTTTTCAAATATAAAAAATAAAGAGGAAGTTAATACAATTCACAAGTGAATCAAAGAATGCAGTCCTTGAATACTGAAGAGTTATAGAAAGTGATGAACCACTTTATTGTCAAACTTTATGTGTCCACAAATGTAGTATAACTTACATTATTAAGTAGCATGGTCATTCGCTCATATCCGACTTCAATAAACAAAAAGAATGTGAGTCCACAAAAGAAATATGAATTGAAACGAGATTTTGCTTATCTTATAAATTTAACCATTTACTTTTAGTACAATAAGTTCAAAGAATTCTTCTTTTAAGACATACCTTGCATTTAATCAAATTATTTACATAAATCTTCCGAAATTCTCATAAACTCTAATGCTTTGAGCGATATATCAGAGTCTCTCTCTCTCTCTCTCTCTCTCTCTCTCTCTCTCTCTCTCTCTCTCTCTCTATTAATGACCAAGTTCATAGGAATTAGATAAGAAAATCTATAATAAGAACAGACAAAGAGAAGTAAATTATTTGTTGACAAGAATATTAGCAAAACAAGTATATTTTGGTGCTTATCAAAAGAAACAGGTTTACCTTAGTTTTCTACTTTTCAATGCCAAGAATAATTCTAAAATTGAAGTTATCTAGCTTAATTCAGTTTCATAATTGTTATGTCACTCATTTTGTGGTTAAACTCTGAAACCTAATTATAATGAGCTTTCTTAGAAATTAGTATATTTTTCATTTATAAAATTAATTTTTTTGTTATTTTAGTAAAAAGAACATAAAATCATCAATGAACAATTTATAACTTGATAATTCACAAATATTTGTAAACCATTCAGTTTATTCAAAAACTCATTAAAGATTTTACAGATTCTTTAGTCGATGCATAAAAAATCGATTTTATTTAATTATTAATTAGAGTGGAATTTATTTATTTAGGAATTATGAGCAAGCAATTACCGCTAACAGCTCGACCTTCAACCACATTCAGTAGAGAGGTCGACCATAGTTGCTGCCTTGAAGCACATAGGTTGGTCGAGCAACTTGATGAGTTGATTGTATGAGAGTGGATGGGTACGTCAGTACTGTTCGGCTCTGTGTAATTGGATTTCGCACCAAATACGAGCCTGAGCTCAGACCATAGGATGAGGAGAGACCAGAAAGACTTCCATAGCCAGAGGTACCATAGCTGGAGCTGCCATATCCACCACTATAAACGATGTTACCAAGACCCACGCTATCATAGCCGGTGTTGCCAAGGTTAATGCTACCATAACCGGTTGGCACTTGAATGACCGCACCGTAAGCGGTGGCCATAAGAGCGGTGAATACCAACTGACAAATAAATTAATTTTAATTATTTTCTTAAAATAACAGAAAACTTACCAATAATTTCATTTCAGTGGCTTTGAAGAGAGAGTCAGTGGTTTGAGTTATTAGCTTCAGGCGATTGTGCTGAGCATCTCAAGGGATGACCTTTTTATAGTTGATTTTGACACTTAATCTGTCCTTGATAATCTGCATCAAACTAGTAGTTCTAAATAAAAAAAAAGTATTCCTTCTTTTCAAATATATGTCTAACCACTCAATATGTGAAAGTCACCAAAAATTTGGATAAGGAAACTCTTTTTAAAACAATTACCAAAGTGTACCCACTCTAGGAATAAAGAAAACTTATCTAGTAAATAAATATTTGTACATTAATTATATTTACTAAATATAAATAAATAACTTTAAGTTATAGGAACCGCTTCTCTTTGGTTCGTCACGAAATTGAAATAAATTTTGACCATGACAAATATTTCAAATTAATATTTTTTAAGCTCAACTGATGACAACATTTTTATTAGTTATTTTGATGAAACCTGCAATACATCAAAAGTCTGTAAACTGAAGGCAGGTTTAATTCTTATTTGTCCAAGTTGTAATTTTTGTAATGATAACATAATGAGAGATAATGTCATTTGATATGCAATTAATGACAAAAATACATTAAATCAGGAGATAAGAGAAATAATGAGGAAATTCAATATCTCATCATTTGCTAGATTCAAGTTCTGATAATAGCAATAATTTTCATTAAAACTATGAAAGTTAATACACTTTCGTTAATACACTCGAGTGAAAAATGCGTTTATTTTTTGGTCATTTGCATCAGTTTTGCCTCAAATTATATTCTGATTAGAATTTGAATAAAGCATTTGACAAAAATATTCTTAACATCAATTGTAATACAATACTCTTGCAAAATTAGTGAAGCATATTTGTAAATTGAGAGTAAAGATGAAAAGAATAGTCAAAAGGTTTCAGATGACATTTATCTTTAGGTACGGATAAATTTGTGATCACCAAGGTGAACAATAGAGTATTTTACAGTTATTGTGTTGCTTGCACATTTCAATATTTTAGCTGTATAAATATCAAATTTCAAATTGTATCAAGCAAATTATTTAAAGATGAGGACTTCCGTCAGAGCACTGGTAGGTATCAGTGGTGCAGTCATTAGAGACGAAAAGTCTGTTTAAGTCGAACCGAAACAACATTTATTCAAAAGACTTGAGTCGAAAATAAATTGGATTTCGTGATTAAATGCAGTTTTCATGAATATTCATTGGATAGGCTTTCCATCGCACAGCCCTTTTGATGATAGAGTGGTGTAGCGATTAGAGCGTTGAGTGCACAGCTTAACGGAATGCAACAAATCCCTTGTGGCTGTGCTCTCGCATCACAGTTACACAATCAGTGATGAAGACCTGAGTTAATACACAAAAGTAATGTTTTATCTATTTTTAGAAATATATTACTAACTTCTCCTGATTATTAATGACCAAGGTGAATTCCGCTTAACTAAAATTATTATACAAGAATATTCTTTTGATATGAATTTACAATGATTTGAGTGGCCGAGGGGATGTGAAATATTAAACATTATCAAATAAACATTAATTGTCCCCACATAAGGACTGACTATCTTGTATAATTAACATGAGATGTCAGAATATATTATTTTTTAAATTTTCCTATAATAGAATGCAAAACTCTACCAGGTTCTGGGCTTTTTCAAGAAGAGCTTGATATCACGAAACAAAATTAAATTTTGGTTCAATAAAGTGTTAAAAACATTTAAAATTGATCTTGGTTTTCCGAGAATCTGAATGAAAATAAAAATAGTTTCATCGAAAAATTGTAGAAATGAATAACCTAGCCATAGTCCCATTAACCCTGCAAATTCACATACGAATGACAAGAAGGTTACTTTTTGAATATGTTTTATCAATATATCGGGCAATAAGTTATGTTTGAAATTGAAGATTATTTCACGTTTAAAGTTGCTATAATCTAGGTCACATAGTACTTTTGTTTCTTGAAAGTTATAAAAGGTGAAAGTGCAATCGGGTCTACAATTATTGTGACATTCTTTTGAAGCAATATCTTTGATCTTGCCTTGACAATCTAGGTTCTCTGTGCTGAAATACTTCTCTCGGTACCAATTTTGGAAAAAAAGTTGCCCTCTTATTAAATACCCAGACATAGGAATTCCACTTAAATTACATCTTTTTGTCATCAAATTTTGAACACAACTCTGAATACAATCGGATCTCATATTGAAATTCGCGAACTTATAGTCAGAATCATATTCAAAACAATTTGTATCAAACCCTTCCCCCAAGAGTTCGGTTGTAATTTGATTATATGTTATGCTATAAATGTATTTAGTCTCGAGTATCCAGCTCATTTCATCTGGCAAAGAATTTGGAGAGTGAACAGAAAAGTAAACATAATTAAATATATGCAAAGGGAAAGCTTCATATGAGCTAGTCGATTCGAATGTGATGTCCTGTAAGTGGAAATTGAGATTTCTCCAGAAACTAATTGTGTTGCTAAAGAATGTCTTGCACATTCCTAACTCAGATTTGTGCCATCTAAAACTATATGTCTCATTGTCCCAATCACCTCCATGTATTTTAAAAAATAGTTGTTCATTTCCACTTGTTATACCAAAGACTACAAGTTTGTTCCTGCATTATTATTGAAATGAGCTTTGTACAACCTGGGTTTTAAGTCACTGTCATTCTAAAAGTTGATTTAAAAAATAACCACAATAGATATTTTAATCAAACTAATTGCACCTTGTTCAGAAAAGAATGGCATTTTATTGAATTATAATTTTATTGAGGAAAATATTTGTTTTGATATTTGTTTTCATAGCATAAGGTACATGGTGGTTAGACCTTTTTTGAAGCCCCAACCTATGTATTATTATCAGATTGTCAGTTTGAATTGTTTGAGGCAATTTAGGTAACAATAACCCTATGACCAAACTCTTATTACTTATATTAGAAAAAATTTTGCAAAATGTTTTCATCCTGACCTTGAAAATGGCCATTTTTTGTTATATTTTTCTGCCATTTTAAAATGACTAAGAAACCACATATCAAAATTTTAACACAACAATGCTTTACCTTTTTGAACAAGAAGCAATTGGTTTGACTAAAATATCTATTGCGGTTATTTTTTAATTCAATTTTTAGAATGATGGCCACTAAAAAACCGGGTTGTATATTAAAATGTTCATTAAAAAATTCATTTGTATTACCTGCCGGTGAAAGCTAGATCATATATTTTATAGATCGCAGAGTGAGATTGAATAGTTTTATTCGTTGCATCCCGGTATATTTGCTCGACAATTTTGTTGATTGTGTTATTCTCTGGTATAATTTTTATAATTCCATTGAACTCATCCTCGCCTAACTTATCTGGTTCATCCCAATATTCAGCAAGAATCTTTTTGTAAGTAACATATGAATCATTGATTTCATTATATTTTGTGCTATCTTCGAAATCTAAGAAGAATGGCCAGCACACTGTGAGTGCGGGCAGGGGTTGAAACTCAAGTCTTCCTACATTGAGTACGACAACTGTCTCTCCATTCATGTATTCGTCGAACATTTCTTTGCTTTGATATAAGAGAATAGTCGACAAAAGTATAACTAAACCAAACTTTTTGGATAAAATAAAAACTTTAGTAATGAAAATCTTTAACATTGCTCTTGGAACAAACGTAATCCGAAGTTTTTTAGAGAATGATCTTGAAGTTTATTGTTTAAAATATTAAATTTTTGTAAAAATGTAACCATGGTTATTAACTTTGTTTTGTTTTTGCTTAGAGTGTAATTGGAAAAATCTGGCATGATGTTTGGCAAACATGCGATATTTTAGAATGTTCGTGAAAATGATGCATACTAATTTACTAGGTCAACAAAGTTTTTCATACCCATTTTAATATTTCAGTAGATGAAATATACTTTGCATGTTTATACTTTATTGGAAAATTGAAAATAAATTAAACCCAATTATTTATTTTAGAGGCGAATGAAATAAATATATGCCATATATGCAAGGTTTAACTGAAATAGATTTATTTTGCTAATAAGAATTAGTGCTAGTCTAGTATAGAATCTAGTATAGGTTCTATACTAGAACAGCCAATAAATAGGTTATTAAACTAGCAATTAGTTATAAAAACAATATGAAACCAGATGTCACTACTTTACTAAAAATTATTTTCATTTCAACTTAAAGTTTTGTTTAAATACTTTTAAATATTTTAGGCTTAAAATTCAGACGCATAAACTTTTGATTTATCACCATGATAAACAAGGCTTAAGTTTCTGGGCTAATTCAAGAATAAAGTGTAGAATTTCAAGAAACTTAATGGATAAATTATAAATTATTTTTCTCAAGAATTTTATTAAATAGATTCTGAGATGTTTTTGTTTTAGTTTTAAGAATAACGTATGAGAAGTAAAAATGAATTTTATATAAATGGATGAAAAGACCAGAGATTTGACGCAAAAATAGAGTTTGAAAACAATAGACCGGAGTTTGAGTTCAAATAATCGATTGAAGTGTTTGTTCACAAAAAGAGGAAATATATTCTTATATAAAAAGGAACTCAAACCTATGAATTCACACAAAGGAGAGTGAGTCGGGTTATTGCAAGAGTAGACTTAAGAATAAGAGTGAAAGTGAGAGCTTTGTTCTCAATGGTAGTGAAGACAAGACTGGAATAAAGAGGAATACAAATCCAAAGAATATAAGTAAAGGAGAAATCATTTTCTTATGTTTTTCTCTTCTTTTGTTCACTGAATCAAACATTTGAGACATAAAAGAGAAGAAACTATTTTTTATGAGGTTTTATGTCCACTACTCGTAACTACAGTCGAATTTTATTGGGATTTCACTGTAGATTAGATCTGAATTATGATTAGTACCAAACGTCTGCTCCTCTCCTGTAGTCTACAAAAACAAAGCATAAGTTCTTTTGTGAAAACAATTCAATCAAACGGTTAGTCATTTGAAGCCAAATCCCATTTGTGAGGAATTCCTACTCAAACCTAAGAAAGAGGGAAACAAATAAAAATTTCAATTAATTCGAGCACAGAATGAAAGTTAAGTAAAGCAATTCATTAAACCCGTAATCACCGCAAAGAAGTGTTGAGTGAATTCTGAGTTTTTGTTTTTACATCTTAAAAAATGCAGGGATACCCAAAAAGGGGAAATGAAACTTATCCAGGTCTCACACTGAATATTACTAAAATTTTAATTATGGTCTGCAGGAAATTACCTTACTAATGATGATTGATAATCAATCATTGTGATTGACTAGATTTCTAATTTAAAAATAATTATAGCAAAGACAATGACCTTGTGTGTCTTATCAAAATGTGTGTCCATCCCTGCTGTGCGGACCAGCAAATTATGTGTCATTAACTAATAATTGATTATATATTTATGACAACCACTGAATCTATGGATTGGATGTCGTTTCTTAAGAATGGAAATAAAAGTAATAATAATAATAATGAAAAATAAACTTCTCATCAATTATTGTCACTTAATTTCGCTTTCTTCTAATTCCGAGAGAGAGAGAGAGAGAGAGAGAGAGAGAGAGAAAGAGAGAGAGAGAGAGCTAAAGAAGAAATAGCTTTAAGTAAAAGTGAGGCCAAACTCAAAGACCGAACTCTAAGTCTGAGAGAGAAAAGTAATTATCATTTGGTTTGAAGTATTTATGGTATGTCTGCCACCGATTAATGTGTTTGTACTGAGAAGTCCTTTCTTATAAAAGTTTAATTTTCTTTATCTTAAGCGCAAAATAGTTTTATTCTGTTTCGGTTGTCTCTGGTGTTTCAAATTGATTTGAAACTTACCAAACCTATTTCAATTTCCATTCAATAATTAATTGGCTGACCTTTCAAACACTATTGCCTGAATTAAATTACAATTGGTAATTAATCCCCTTATGAATGATCTTGTTAATTATAAAAAAAATTGATTATATATCAAGGAACATTTAAAAGATTATTCGATGATTACGGATTAGATGATCTATCACATGACAGCAAATAACTCTTATGAGTGTCCTCTTATGCTGTGCTACTGAATAATACATCGATTACTTAGCAACGAGAGGACAGACGGAAATATTTAAGCGAAAGGCGAATAATCGACGAAATCATTTGCTCCTCAAATAAAATATTGTTATCAGTCATTGTGTTTGACTCAAACCTACTGTTGAGCCCTTTCCTAACACAGGAACAGTGGTATGTCTTTGGGATAAGTTATTGTCTGAGCTCTTATCCAATAGAGACGAAAATCCAATACAAGTGATGGCAGTGTTTAGACAACAATTCCATTAGAGACTGAGATAACGATAGGACTGTCCCTTCACTAGTAATTTACTTAACACTTAATTTCTTTCTTTACTCCGTTCTCTTGTTTTTTGGCCACAGATTCACATCAGTTAAGGTCTGTCCCTATAGTGGTATTTAGCCGTATATTCTTCTTTATGTTGAGCTCAGAATAAGAGTAGGAATGCCCTGATATTACGATTAAATGAAATTTCAAAGAATCAATTTCTAAGTCAAACAATTCTTAATTAACTTTTGTCGCCCAAAGTGACACTTTTTGGGCAAAATATGAGCAAAAAATTGTTTAAACATTTGATTTATCGCTTATCATAAGAATTGTCTGAAAATCGATACTCGAAATAAAAAACAAAAATTGTCTCAAATGTCAAATCAAATCAGATATCAAACGAATGGCAGAGAAAAGAGGCGAAGAATCACTTGAAAACATGTCACCAATGATTCAATACTAGTGCACAGCACTGGCTATCAGAGCACAGGAAGAGTAGCGAAGAAGAAGTGGATCTCAAACAGAGCTGACATTTCGCTGGAAGTTTTGTCGACAAATAAAAGGAACTCAAAAATTGTCAAAAAATGGCCAAAAATTCAATAATAAATCTAAACGTGTATTGAATTGGATTTTTGGAATTCTTCAGTACTTGTGTGTGACCTCCCCTTCCCTTAGAGAAAGTGCTTAAAATAAATTAGATTTCATCCTTGAACTCATGACATATAACCTGATTATAAACAATCAAAATCTGATAAAATTATTAAGAATTGAATCAATTTTTTATAACACAATTGCTTTGGATTTTCAACTATGGCTTAAATCACGTGACTATCAAAATCCTAGTAAACTCATTGAGGATTTAGGAAATTCTTGCCGATCAGATGGTTGTACTGCCATAGGATGTGCGGGCAATACATTTAATGCTTTATTAGTGTGAGACAAATAGTAAGAGTGACCATCCCTCTCATCACAAGCTATGCACTGGTAGTCAGAGAAGAACTCTGGGATATGAAAAGAGATGACTAAACACAGCACCGATTGCCGACAGTGATAGAAGAGATAGTCTGTGCAGATAATGGTGATGATGTGCCGCCCGGCGCTGATTACAATATATTTAGAGGCGAATAAAAAAGTGCTGAGTGTGAGGATAGGCCAGGAATATGACTTCCTATGGCTCTCCACTACTCTCGAGTGACAAATTCAAAGCCATTATAATCAGTGAGAGACGAATGAAATCCCAAATAATTTATTTTTATTATCGTTTTATTTTGTGAATCAGTTTTTAGGACTTTTTTTCTAATCCCAGAGAATGAGTGATAAGAATTTGATTTGAAAAATAGGGGAAACTTTTTTGATGGCGTTATTCTGAGTTAGTGAGAATCTCCTACCAAGGATAAAGTTTCTAATTAATAATTGATCATTATTCAATTTATATTGAACTTTGAAAATGCAACAATTTAATATATAATAAAAATATTTTCTATTTTATCCTAAATTAATGTAATTTTTAAAAAATATAAAAAAGGTTCATCGGTGATATTATTATATGTTATTATATGCCATCTTGCGAATATTATTAAAGTTTCTGCTAATAAAATGTCTTATTTTTACTAATCTTTGAAATGTTACAGTTTGTAATAGTCAGTGCCATGTCACATTCAATCAGGGATACCCAAGGGGAGGGGGTAAACCTCTCACTTCCTCTAGAATCTAAAATTTTCGAGATGCAAATTTTTTACTTTACCTTGTGTTTTTTGGAAAATTTTTAATTTTACCACTACCTAGATCCCCGTCTCGAGCCGCCAAGCTTGGGCATACAATTAATATCGTCAAGGATAATGTTTCTAATTAATAATTGATCATTACTAAATTTAGTACTTTGAAAATACAAAAATTTAATAAATAATCAAAATATATTTGATTTATTGTTAACTAGTATGAAGACAGGGACCAATTTTATTAAAATTTCTATGAATTTAAAATGATGTTTTTACCAATTTTTAAAACTTTACAGTTTATAATAGTGAGTACCATGTCACATTCAATTAATGTCATTGTTTAATTTTGCTGCCGAATTATAATTATCATGCAAATTGTTTTTGTTATCATACTTTTACTGTCAGGATATCAATAGGGATATTTCAAAATTGCATTCAATCTAAGGAACAATAGAAGCTAGTAGAATTTGTTTCAGCAAAAGGCTTCTATTTGTCACTGGTTCTCGCCTCGTGTCTGAACGCCTCTATCAATTATTACTTGGTACAAGTAAAATCTCTCTCTCTCTCTCTCTCTCTCTCTCTCTCTCTCTCTCTCTCTCTCTCTCTCTGTTGGAAACCCCAAACCCCTTCATTACAATTGTAAATATGACGGAATTTCGATTAAATCCGTTTTCTATGAATTATTCGACAGAAAATGTGTAAACAATTATGAGTGAAGAGAAGAGTATGTGAAGGGAGGGAATAGTCTGAAAGATGAGGTCGTATGAGATCACGTTTGACTTACAAACACACGTCTTATTACTCTTTCAAACGACTAGAGAAACATTAATCAAAACAAAAGTAAAATCAGTTGCTTTGTGTTCACATAAATTTTGTGGCAAAAAATGAAGCAAAACTCGAAGCAAAACAATCGATTGCTTTGACTTTTGTGTTAAAACTACTGTTTTTTATTGTGATTTCGAATAACGACTCCACTATGCTATCAGTGAAGTGAACAAAGTACATTTTCAGACAAATGTTCCATTAAGGCAATGCCTAATAAATTCAATGTATTTTTGTTAACAATCATTAAAATGTTTGTATATCTTATCGAAAGAGTTCAGACATTTGTGCCAAAAAAATAATTGCCAGGGTCGTTTAACGTCATTTGGTTTTAATCTGGTATACAATTCAAGTAATTGGACAGTAGTTTCACAATATTGCACTCTTCTAATCAATATATTGGAAAATAATCCACATTTATGTGACAGAGTGAGTGACGGACAAAAAGTCACTCTCAGACACCATTTCCATTCACTCTTCAGTATGGCTTCAAATGCATTCTTTTGATTCACTTTTTTGTCACATAAGACTAATAGACTATAATATTGTTTATAATATAATATAAAATACGATTTTGAATATACAATGTGTAAAATTAATAGCGTTTCCAATTGATTCCAATAACACTCAGACTAATAACACCAATAAATGAATTGTCGTATAAATGACAAAATTCATGCACTTTTATTAAGCATCAAAACTGAACCATATTTTAAATCTTACTTAAACCAAGAATTTCTTTATAATTTTGTTGGTTTTCTAAAATTTAACATAATCTAACAGAAAACTAGCATGGGTATCCATATACTAAATATTCTAAATTGTTGGAAATAGTATAATAAAAATCTTTTCATTCAATTTTCAAATCAAAATGCGTTGCATTTGGAAGACTTTTGTTTATCAACATGCTCGATTAGAGACAAATTTTACTCATTTTACTACCGATTCGCTCGACTTTCCATTACTACAAACAAATGATGTCAGAAACTGAATACATATTGATTCTTATTCATCTATTTTTGACACTTCTATATAAGTAATTCAAATGCAAGATATTATAAAATTTACCAGCATCATTTTATTCAGGGGTACAAGTGGGTATGACCCAAATACTTCCAAATAATTTTTTTGAGCTCAAGCAGACTCTAGATTGACTGCAAAGTACAGTATCTTCAAGCTAAAAGCGAAGCGGAAAATATTTTATCTTGGTCCCGTCATGATTTTTTCGCCGAGACAGTAAATTTTTTTACCTTACCCCCTTTCCTCTTTTTAGTCTAAGGAATCAGGAAAACCTCCTTACCCCTAATTATTCCTAAGGTCCCCACCTTTCGCACCCCTGGTGTTATTGAATTTTTATTTATTTTGATTTACATTTTGACTGAAACGACCGATTGTTTCAAATTCCTTTATAGAAGGATTTTTTTTTGTTTCTGGATATTATCAATTCTACTTTCTTCAAAATTATGAAGGTGAATATTTAACCAAACGAAATTTGTTAATAAATGTATTAGTTAAGTGTTATTAGACATGTTTGAGTTTAGTTATTTAGTAATCATTCTGATGCAATAATCGGATTTTCAAATTAGTACTAAATTTTTTTAACTTGAAGCTAAGCGTAATCAAAAAGGAGCATGTTGTATCATGAAAACAAATCTTTTAGAACTAAATTCTTAGGTATTATTAAAAACATTATGGTTTTACTATAAATAGGATTTATTCGATTGACGTTTATTTTATTGATTTTTTGGGTCTTTTAATACGCTTTTTAGTCATTTCCAGAATTTATGGTAAAAAATGAAAACATTTGATAAAAGCAATTGAATACAGGATTCGAAGGAAATTTGCGTAATCTATAGCTGACAGCAAATAAACATATTTTTTGTCTAAAGAATACATTTCGGGAAAAGTCATCACTTGTTCTCATAAAACAGACTCCAATTGATAGCCCTTTAAAAGAGTCGGTATTTGGCTTCAAATAGATTGCCGACAATTTGTCGGTTGTGCTGAAAAGGTAGCCAAACATAAATGTTGAGAACCAGAGCTATAAAAATAAATCCTCAATATATGATATGGTCATTTCATAAATCGTAGTAAATCTTTGGCCTCCGATGAATACTACACATGAGTTCCTATAAATTTTTATGTTTGGTCTGTGACTCACACCTTAAAGATTATACACAATTCCATCACAAGTATTGGTTCATATCTTGGTATTTGTCTCTCGAGATGTTTCCCTTACAACAAATGGTCGAAAACTTATTATTTATTTTAACAAAATGTTTGAAACTTAACAAAACAACGGAATGATAGCACTTAAATCAATTGAGTTTACCTAGTTTACGACTTATCAAAATAATAAAACTATTCGACCATGATCAATTCTTTAGAAATATCAGGTAATAAATTAAAAAGAATGGCTTTGAACTTGCTAAAAGTTTTCAAATTCCCAACAAATGTTTAGTTTGTAATTTAAAATTTGATATAAAAAGTTTTCTAAAATGTATTTCCAAAATCACATTTAGAATTTGAAAACAGCAGTCAAATAGTTGTAGAATGAGTTATCTTGATAAATTATTAAATTTCTGATGACTTTTGAAATGGGAAATAAAGTCTAAATTTCTTTTTGTTTGTTCGGAAAGTAAATAATAGTATTTGGTTTCAATTATTTTTGTCTGAAATTCAATTGTAAAGGAAAGGAACAAAACCCAATTATTGAGGATTTGGATAGAAATGGTTGAACACTATATCTCTGAAAAACTTTCTCTAAAAATGAGTTGTTTGTACTGACATTTCATTTATCATTACATTTATTGTCTATTTTCATCATTACTTAATGATATTTATTGAATTCCAAACACTTGTGACCACTGAAACCAATTGAGAGGCAACTCATTCACATTAAATACATACAAAAAGGTCTATACTTCAAGTTTTGAATTCGTGTTTCCACCAGTTTTTGAATCACTGTTTCGATGGAATACTTGACTCAAACAGAATTGATTTATTGCCAAAAAATCTTTTTTATCACAAACCTTTCTCTCTCTCTCTTTTTTTTGTATTTTTTAGGTGAGCTTCTTCTCCACCAGTTCTGAGCTGAGCAACAAACAAAGGTTTGAGTACTTCCTGCGCACAGTTCCCAGCGATAAGAGTCAGGCCAGTGCTATGGTAAAGATCGTTAAGAAACTAAACTGGACTTATGTTTCAATAATATATGAGGAATCAATTTATGGAATTAGAGTGAGTAACAAATTATTGTCAAATAAACGCCAGCACACAATCATTAGTCTATCTGTTTATCCCATTTCTAATTAAATACATATTAGCGACAAATTTATCAGTTTTTTCAAATTTATCACTCATTCATTTCTGGTTTAATATATAACTTATATATAATATAAGCATATACATGTATATGTATATATACGAGGACACATCAAATATATTTCAATTTTTCATTCAGATAACGATCGTATGAAAAATTGAAATATTATTTGCTTTTAAATCAAAATCTTTTCATTTATTTTCCAAAAATGCATTTTTAGCCAACAAAAGATTTCGACCTATTTTTTGAAAAAAGGCTCGAAAACTGATACTTCAATTGTTAGAACAGACGATCATTTGTATTAATACAGTAATGGATTGACACACAATCGCCATATTATATTTGCTTTTATCGAACCCATTTTATCCTTTTTATTCTATTTCACATATTTTAAGCTCAGTTCTCTCTCTCTCTCTCTCTCTCTCTCTCTCTCTCTCTCTCTCTATCAATTAAAAGTTATTTATTGCTTTTGATGTTTATATAAAAGAGATTAATAATCACTTTTATATTAAATATTATTAAATGGATCGAAGTTTTGCGAGTGTTTAGTATTTATATAATTTCGATAAAATTATTTTCATTTCTTAAATAAATTATTTTAGAAGTTATCGCAAAAGTCAAACATATATATTAGAGATAGAGATAGAGGCAGTTAAACAAAAATGGAAAGGCCCTTTCACATTTTCGAAGGAAATCTATTTAGAACATTATACTAAACTAACAGTATTTGATTTTAATCAGTCTATCATGTTTGTGCATGGGCAAAGTTTAATCAGAGGAATGTTATAAATATTTTATAGTTTTGACAAAATATTCAAAACTCATGTTTTCTGCCATAAATTTTGGAAATATTGAAAACTTAAATTTAATCTACCATGATAATGATTCCAATGTTTATCGACAAATTGATAATAAAAGATAAAATGTCAATTAAACCATTTTCATAAATTTGATTTATCGACTTTTCTGCTCATTTGACGATAATATATATTTTGATTCGATTTACTCAATGAAAGAGAAATAATTTTATTTTTATTAAACATTTCTCAGAAATAATGTGATTAGAGGTCAACTCAATAATCACTTTAATCTTAATTTTGACATTTTCTAAATAACAATAAAATGTATAATTGAAAGTTGTCAAGGTTACTATTTATAAAGATGATTTACTTTTGATAGAAACACTCTTGCATAAAAATATTTTTGAAATGTATCCATCAAATTATTTGACATTCTTTTTGCTGTTGGAAGCTTAATGAGAAAACTATAAAAATAAAATAATAAGCCTTGGTAGGTCTTTTAGAATTTCAATTAAAATATCTATAAAATAGTTGAACTCTTTCTTTCTTTTTCATTAAAATGCGATTTCAACAAAATTTCAAACAATTTTCCTGAATAAGTGTTATATCATATAGACTTTGAATATATATTCTTATTTAATTATATATATAATACCTTTATATATTTCAAATCTAATATATGCATACGAATATAAACATGTAAGAATATATTAACATAATGAGAGAACTTTATTGAAAAAGTAAACAACCATGTTAAAATGCGATGCAAAAGTGTTATTAGAGATTACAAGACAATTTTTAAGTCTATAATTATTTAAAATTATGCATGCTTATCACTTCAGACTAGTTATAAAAAAATAGTGAAAAATCACTTTCTGTGACTAAAATACTTTGCATTAATTAAATTAAAAATTAAAGTGTGACATACCTTGCTGCCTCTTTCCACATATAATTTCCATCTTGGTTTTTCAAAACAGAAAGTTCACTAAAAATGGAAATGTTATGTTCATCGCCGACCTTTTCGCTCAAAATTTTCTCAATTCGATGCGCCGGTGACTCCCCTTTCAATAAATAAATGTCCATTAGATACAAACTTGTAAAGGTTTGAACAGGTTAAAAATTACAAGTTGCGAGATATTGGTCGGAGTGGCCGTTGCTCTCCATAAAAACCATAATAATTTAGTTTCAAATCATTTGACGTTTGTATTGATAGGAAATATGCTTTTGAAAGATGTGGTGAAATGAATGCCAATTGAGATGAAGTGATGGAAAGTAAGTGAACAGGTCTTACTCTGATGTGTAGTTGTCAGTAGTGGTGTCGCCAATAGGAAAGAGGGGGACAAACAATATATGACGAAATGTGACATACATTCAGATAATTAAATTGCATTAAAGAGCATTGAAAATGCATTTCAAAAGTGATTTGTTTATTGTTTAATATTATGCCTCAAAACAAAGCAATTTTCGATTTCAATCAATCAACAGATCTATAGATTATAATTCATTAATAAATTAGTTGAAAGTCACCGCTCTTTAAGTGATTAAACGTTTTCAGTGTTTTAAATATTGAATATTTCATAACTCTTTTAGTATTGAATCCAAATTCGCTAAAACCATAAAATGTTCTAATATTTTGAATAAATTTCTCGAATAATGAAAAGTAGGTTGTATTATGGGGTGTCTTCCCAAAATACCAAATTCCCAAAATACCAAACCTTATAATCCCTTATCTTTTGTTTAACTAAAGGATTAGAGTTTTGATGTCCCAAAACACGAAAACAGTATAACATTGTATTATAATCGCTGATAAAATGCATATTTTGAGTTAATTTTTAGTTAATTCAAATCAGAAGTTCGACTCAAGCACATTAACCACCCCCTAGACCTCCCCTAGAGAAATTGTGAAAACCACTACCTATACCCCCTCTAGAGCTTCCGAGCTTGGACATCCCTGGTTTAATTGATTATTGAATTCAATTTCTTTCAACTAAATGATGGGTCATTGCGTTGAATAGAATTTAGCGACACTGTTGTTAAAACTCAATGACTACGGGGGGTGTCGTTAAAAGTCAGTTATAACGACATTGAAACGGGGGTCGAGTGGCCAAAAGTCACCTTGTGGCTTATAACAACATGTCGGCTGATGTCACGAAAGAGTTTACTACTTTAATTGAACCGTCTCTGTTGTTCGTATACATAATTTCTTTATTATTTGTTGGTTTATTAAAACTTATGTTTTACAATCTATTTTATCAACGAATAATATAATTATTTGGTATTTTGGGAATTTGGTGTTTTGGGAATTTTTCAGTTTGGTATTTTGGGAATTTGATATTTTGGGAAGTAATCGTATTATGGTCATTAATAGATTTCCTTACTCCATTCTGCTTACATTCAGCTTTGGGGTCTAATTTATTTTAATATTTATTAAGAATAAAAAATGTGTCCAGGCCTTAATTACCACATTACCATTACAAAGTGATGTGTCATTTAAAAATCAACTTAAAATATTAATTGAGTTCAATTAATTGATTAAATTGTAGACTTTTCTCATATTTTAATTTATTTTTGACTCATTCTTTTCTACTTGATACAATTATAACAGAGTCATTCAAAAATCCATGTTTTATGAAAGAGGATCCGAGTAATTTGTTGTTAATTGTTTATCTCAATTTAATCATAAACTTTGAATTTAAACTTCGAATAAGGAAAGGATTTTAGCATAATCCTTTAGGAGTTAACAAGCTTTGAATTAATCAATATTGTGCCTCTAAAAAGGCTGTTGAGCCTTATTCTATAATAAAGAACTTTTGAGGAATTGACCAACCTCAATTTTACATGTCCTTATTTGCATGGAAAGAGGGTATTATATTTTGAGGGAAAATGTGGACGATTTGAGTAAATAAAAATTTAACAGAAAACTGATTTCAATCTATTTTTATTTGTTTTATTTAATTTATACAATATTTTAATACAGTCTAACCACACAGTTGTGAATCTCTGTGTTGTTATACCTGGTATTTCTCTGTTGTGTATAACTTTTACCATATTTGGCGGAACACCCATAGCACTAATGTTAAAAATCTCTTCTTGTTGTGAACCCAAAACCTCCCTGTTGTCACATTTTCCCAGTTGTTAGGCATTAGATGCAGCGAAAACGGTTCAGATCTTTCTCTGTTGTCATGTTTTTAGTAAATTTTTCAGATTATTATTAATGCTCTAAACTTAAGTAGGTAATGTAGGAAGTATTAAATTTAACTAGTAAATAGATAAAACTATTAATTAAGTTATTAATAGTAATTAAACTTCAGAATGCGATTTGGACAATTCCCTGCTGTGTAGTCTCCCTGTTGTTAGGTGATTTTGGGTGAAAATTTTACTACACAACTGGTTCGAGTGTACAGTAAAGGGCATATAATAGTGTATTACAATGTTAAGTTCAATGGAAGCAAAACTCAATACAGATTAGGCAAGTTATAGTAAACAAGTGGCTTATCTTTTATTCAAAGATTTATGCGAATAAACACTTATGATAATGAATCAAATGACTGAAAATTTAAATTTATTTCATTTCTTTGGGGATTTGTGAAAAACAAAACTTATTTGTTTCAACCGACAAATCGGGAGGAATTGAAAGCCGCGATTCGGGCCGCATTTAATATGATTACCCCCGAAATGGCCAACACCCGAAGAAACTGGATTGAGCGATTGTGTCATACAATCGCCTGTGAAGGACACCATATAGAGCCATATACTAGATAATTTTATTTAACTGAATAAAATTCATCTTATAAAGAGCCTAAACTGTACCTCATTCAGCCAATACATTATTATATGCCCTTTACTGTATATAAAAAATAGATTTATTTAAATCAAAATTTGTATATAGAGATCTATGAGACCTATAACTTTATTTTAGTAATAATTCAAACTCATTATCAAAAGTCTAACTCTATTTGAAAACATTTGACGGAAAAATATACAAAAATATAAATAAATTATTAGTATTTTATTTCGAGTGAATTAGTGGTCATTTAAGGCTAAAGCGACAGAAATGATCAAAAGTTGTAGTTTTGATTAGTTTTTGTCGAATTAACATAAGTTATAATGTAATCGGAAATGATTTTCTATTATATTAATGATAATAATAGAGGGAAATAATCAATTTGTTGCCACCATTTGGGCGAACGAACGCCAAAATTGATAAAAAGGATGTGATTTAAGCATTCATTTTATATAAATATTATTTAATATATTTAAAACTTAATATATTTATTTGCTTTCATTTAAGAATAATTACATTTTTTGACAAATCATTAATTCGTGTGATTTGTCACAAAACAAGACTAAAACATATCATTTGATTTCAATTAAAAGCATTTAAATTAATTGCATTCAAATTGTTTTGATTTCCAAATCGTTGCATAATTCCATTTATTTCAAAATTTCAATTCAAAGTACTTTTTCAAACTTATGTTTAGTTTTGAAGGGCTTTTCCTTAGCCCTGTACCTTTTTGTTCCATTGGTTGCTTACATTTAACCGGATTATTACATACATATACTTTTAATTTTAAAAATTCATTAATTTGAAAGATTAAAATCAATTAAAATTAATATTCTTATGAGTTATGAGTCAAATATTAAAGTGATTTGGATTTAAACTTTCGATTAAAGAAAAAAAATAATTGAAAGTCTAGTCTCGTTCTCAGGGATTAATTTAATCTGACTTTTATTCTATATATTTGTTAACAGATTAGTACTTATTTTACAGAAAACCTAATATTATGTTTTTCGGCAAACATTTTGAATACATGTCTTTATGTCTTTTTAAACTTTGAATATACATCAAAAGCAGACAAGCAAGGTCACAATATTAACTATATCTTTCCAGGAATATTTAGAAGGAAGAGTTCTAGAAGAATTTAGAATTTTATTTTATGCATACATTTATTGGCTTTAGTTTAAGTTAATTCATTTTTTAATTTTATTCAAAGTAATCCAAAGTTGAGTGATTATTTCCTTGTTAATTTATCAACATAACAGTATTTCAAAATCCAACCATATCTCTAATATGCACTCAATCGGAATATAGGCTTCTTTTGGGCATTTAATTGAGGTTTTAACTGATAACTAACCGCACAGTTAATGCCAAAAAAGATCAGTTTAACTGGTTATCAGTTAGATCTCAATTAAGTAAATCTAATAATTAATATCGAGAACATTTCGTTAGGACTTTACTATAATTAAATTTGATTCAATCAACAAAAGTTTAATAATTTAAATAAATTTTATTAAATCGTTTCAAACAATAAAAATATATAAAACATTAAACAATAAAATAACCGGTATTTCAAGTGTCGAGGCTTTCAATCGATTTTATCGAATGTCTATCACTGGAAATTCTACTCTCGAATCGACGACAAAACTATTTAAACAATTAAAGAGATGTTCACAAAAAATGGAAAACAAATTCGTCGAAATTCATCACAACTGCTGAGAATCGATGGGAAACACATCTTTTGAGGTAAACGAGTGTTGTTTTTAAAATAATTATATTGTAGTTAATAACATGTTTTGAATTTGACTAAAATAGGTTTTGAAGAGTTTGTGGTCTTTTATCACTTGTCAATAGATTTTGTGTTCGAAGCGCTCGACTTTTGGGCAAAAATAAATGAGTATTTGTTTAGCTGTCAATTGAATCACAATTTCTGATATCAATGAAAGACTTTTGGATTTAATTATTTGAAAATTAGTTTATATTCCAATCAGTGGTCGACCAGAGAATAGAGTGAAGACCTCTTTGAGTGATTGTTTTGTTTTTGTCTAAATGTAGAAAACGACTGAAAAGACTGCGATATCCCTTTCCTATTGTTGCGATCAAAGATTTCTGACAAAAGTTTTTATCCAATGATTCGTTCGAATCATTTTTGGAAATGCTTTTTAAAGGACTGAAAGGAATGATTGCTTTAACTTCTTCTTCATATGGTCTGAAGACAGTGATTGGGCGCATAGTATTGGCCTCAACAATGATAATACAGCCCCAGGTCGTACCAATATATAGTTCACATCTGTCCTCCAGAATGGTAAGAGCTGTCAACTGACAACTCCCCGCTAAACATTGATTCAATGTTAAGGTAATTCAATTTTTTTTAAGAATATCTAAACTTACGGCTCATATGTTCTTCAATACTGATTGACATTAAGCTCTCAGAACAGGGCGCGAGCTTAGAACAGTCCAATCGACTCAGAATACATCGCTTCTTGACATCCCATTGCCATATATTACAGCCTATTATCGAAAAGATTTCTTTTAATAAAATCGAATGAAATTCAAATAATACCTGGATATAAATAGGTCCACACATAAGGGAACTTTGCTATAATTTGAAAGACATCGAAGCGTTCACTAATTGGTGTCCGACTCTCACTGTCGTCATCGTAATGACTGACTATATGTTGGGATTTGATTTGAGACTGAGATAAAGTGATGACAGCGATGTTTCCCTCTGACTGTCCGCACCACAGCTCGCAATCGCTAGTCATGTGTTCACCGTTTATAACAACGTTTACGACACAAAGGAATGGTATTCCGTTGTTTCCTATTTCTTTAAAACGATGATCAGTGATATCACACATCCAAAGGCGACCACTACTGCTGGAAACGGCCACTTGACTCAATGCACTCACATAACACATACATCTGATAGCTGTGGGGGTCTTATCCTCCAATTCTAACTCAATTCGGCAAATTTGCTCAAAACATTTAACCGAATAAATATGAATACTGGCCTTAGAGTCCCCGAACCAAATCTGGTCATTAACCAGACATACGCTCATCACAGTAATGCCGTCCAACGAAGTGATTGTGTGATAATCTGTCCAACAAATTCCATTACTTGTTATGACATCAGTCTGTTTACCGATTCGGGACAGAACAAGTCGTAGACATGAATCAGATGTTTTGAACGCATTAGCGCTGAGAACAGCATAATTGTCGTTAAGAGATATCACATCTAATAAGTGAGTGTATTCAGGGGCAGAAATGATCGAAACTATTTGACTGATAGAAGGCCTGTCATTGGGCTGTTGTGCCCAACAGAGTGTCATTAAGTCAATAAAATAGCTGGGATATGATAAGTCCCTTTGGGTTAGAGATGGACGTCCCCCTTCCAATATGTGTTCTTTGACGCACTCCTGGTTCTCGAACGGCAAATGCAGAGAAAGCAATTCGTATAAAAACATTGCGAACGAAAAACAGTCCACTTTTTCAGTGTATTCTTCCTCTCCATTGTATCGCATGATTTCCGGAGCCTTCGATTTAATTGAATTCAATTAATTGAAACCAATTCTAAGCAATAATTTCAGTACAAACCATAAATCCTTCGGTACCTCCGAAACCCTTAGTTCCCGTCGGGAGTGATGGACGACTAATGCCATAGTCTGCCAGTTTTATATCGACTTTGGGTCCGTCTGTAGTATCAATAGGCTGGAAAGGCTGAGGTATGTCCCAAACCAATACATTTTCTGACTTCAAATCGCGATATATAATGCGTTGTCTGTGAAGATATTCCAATGCTTTTGATATTTGAAGAATAATTTTCTGTAGAACTAAAACATCGAACTGAGTTCCAGAGCGCCGATAATTTTTGATGATATGGTCGAGAGATCCCAACGGCGCCAACTGTAATATCAGTGCTAATGGTTTAGTACACAATCCCACAAATGGTGCGATATTTGGATGTTTTAGATTCAAAAGAATGTTTAGCTCTTGTCGTGCAGTACAGTATGCTTTGCAGGCGTATTGCATTGGATCCCGTTCCCATTTGTTGTGCGCAGCTTTAAAAGCAACGGAATCTGACTTTCGCGCCCCATATCCGGGATCTACTGGTTGTAACATTTTCATCGCCACATCCAAAACGGTGTTATTCGCCATATCTTTGATACTTGCCCTAAAGACAAAGCCAAACGCACCCCTACCTATCAATTTGCCTGTTCTTAATTTATCAGCTTTGATTATGAGATGATCTCCCAGGTCACAGAACACAGTGTCGGGTGCTATCGATTGCATGTTGAGTTTAGAATGTAGGGGACAAATGAGTGACTTCTGTTCATAAACTGTTAAAATGCATTCTTCGACCAAAAATGAATAAATGAGTGCCTCTTCATTATTGCGATCATAACTTTGACTGCTTTGTGAACCACTCTTTTTAAAACCTTCGACCGAAGATACTCTGCTCGAATCAAGTGATTCGCGACCCATTCCACTATCACGTGAATCAGAAGAACCGATATTTTGTTTGTTATCAAAAACATCAATCATTTGCCACTCAATATCGTCGGGAGATTTCAATTGATTCGAGGCCATTAATGAAGAATTGTTTGAATTTTGTGGATTTGTTTGATTGATTAGACACGAAGAACAGGGAACTAATCGGGTGACTAGAAATTTGCCTTCAGATGTGTGAACAAAACGAGTCCCCAAAGTTGGATACCAATCCTCAAGAAGAGTATCGATATGTTCAACGACTACAACCAATAGTTTTGCGACCAACTCTTGATTCGGTTCAATGGTATAGAATCGGGAAACACCTTCTGAGTCTGTCGTTTGAACTGTTAAGCACTGATTCGGTAAATAAATTTCAAGAAGCGATGATTTATTGATTTGGATGTCTTTCCACTGGCCCTCCATTTGAACCCAAAATTTCATGTTATAGTAATCGTAAGGATTAAGTGGCAAATGAGAGAAGACTTCTTTGATTCGAATCAAATAAGTGTGGAAATGCTTTAAAGCAAAGCCTGTCTGCCAACACAGCCATTCCGCTTTGCTGTTGAATAGGGACAGCAGCAGTGGATCTGACTGTGCATTGGAAGGTATTTTAAAGAAGGATCTGATTATTTCAATGATGGAGTCGTCACCCAATATGCGAGCCATTAGCCGCGACCAAAAACCACTCGGGAAGTAAGTCATCAAAAGGAGTCGATGCATGGAATGTGTGGGCCGGGAGATGACAGTCAAAGAACATTGAGATTTATTTTTAGGAACGCCGTCTGTTTCTTCGGAGACTGAGATTTGAATTTCATCGATAGATATAGGGGCCGGACTTTTAGGCGCTTCAAAAACCGATTGGGTTTGAAAACGAACTTTCAATGGAACCATTACTTCCTTGGATTGATAGTTCTTCCTCAAAGCCCAGCCTCTAGAACGCACCGGTATCTATTAAATGAAATGTTCAAATATATTGTAATTGATAATCAATTCGTACCCTAACATCACACCCTGGAAGCCCTGCCCGCAAATCTTCTTCTCCATGCAATAGGGACGGAATAAGAAGAGTACGACTGTCCCACGTGACGGCCACTTCAAATTTGTTGAGCAAATTGAGAAGATATGTCTGAGCGTCAGTGGGCGCGCATTTCGATAACTTGAAGAGTTGACGCAAATCATCGATTTTCATAAGACCTAAAAATTTAAGAATAATTGCAACGAACGTAATAAAACTGAACTCAAATTGAAATATAATACCATTTCGTGCGTAGGGATTGATTTCCCTAATGGTAACCACATGAGCCAACATATCGCACAACCATTGCGGGTCCAGAAAATACAGATCTTTAAGAGTAGAGTCTTCATAATGTAGAAGAACTCCATTTTCATGAAGAAAAATAGTGGCCGAATGTAGTTCTGACATATCCCTGAAAGCCATCCCATATCTGTTCATCATTTCGCCAATTACTGCACTCTTGTATTCCTCAGATCTTAAAACAGGATCTTTTCCTTCCATTCTTCGCTCGTAAGCCAAATAGGAGACAACATCTTCGAGTGCCAAATAAGTGGAGGGCACTTTCTGCTCGAGTAATCTCTCTTTACTACCCGGACATCTTAGTTCGAAGACTGTGTCATATATAAGATTACACAATAGTTTAATGTTATGTTTTGTTTTGACGCTAATTTCAATGGAGTCAATCACTCGGGGAAGACCACACTTATCGGGATCGACGACATTAATGAATCGCTGTCTTATATTTTGCTGTAATTCTTGCGCATAAAAAGGAGGAAAGAATTCTTTAATCAGATCGTAATGAGTGCCGACTATAATAACGGGAGAGTTAGGAGCTCTGGCTTGAATATTGACCAACCACTGGAATATGCCGTCCACACCTCTCTCGCCGTCAATTATCTTCCAAACGACTAAATACAAAGATCTCTTCGACAGGAAATACTGATGAGTAGCATAGTATTCCTTCTGACCACCAAAATCCCAGGTCCTAAATGAGACAGGACCGAAAGATACCTGCCCGCGAAGTCTTTTCTCATAAGTCCAGTCACAAACATCAACACCGACTGTGGAAAGAGTGACTCCACGAGGAGTTCTTAGATTCAAATTTTTATTTCCCATTCTTTTGCCCCAATGCTCTGGAGGTTTACGTTTGTAGGAACCGGTGCCCTCCTGTCTCAAAAGATCTAACAACGAGGTCTTTCCGATACCTTGAACGCCAACAATCATTAACTTCATTCTTGCGTAAGGCTTAGCACTGAAAGCACACAAATATGCGTTCAATTAACTCAACATTCAATCAATTAATTGAAACTTACTTTTCCAGAATAGATTTCAAATATCCGATGATATCCATTGTCTTATACTTCTTACTCTCGATCATAGTCTTCAGCGGTTCATTCAGATTACAACCTCTTGTACTCAAATTCCATAACTTATTCAATAAACCCATTTCTGGCGGCAAATAACAGATGTCTTTGTTTGCCGACAGATTCAGAACAGAGAGATTTGCCAAATCACTTATGTTTGGACTGACCTCGACAATTAAGTTATTCGATACGTCCAGCATTGAAAGGTTAGGAAACAACAGTTTATTGAACTTAAGACCTGTAATCAATGTATGGCATGATTTGAGATATCATGGATTAAAATGTTGCATACCTTTAATCAAATGATTATTTTCATCTAATTTTTCGAATTCATCGCAATTAACGTCCTTTTCCTCAAAACTAATGACAATATCAGTCAATTTGTTATTTGATAGGATCAATGTTCTTAAGTTATCTAATCTGTTGTGTTGTTTGTGAACACAAAAAGACATTGTTTTGAAGCTCTTCAGTGAAACAGAACACGATTTTGGAATCGAAGACTGATTCAGATCACTATAACAGGAGAAGGCGTCCAAGTGATTGGATTTGTCGTCAGATTCTACATTAAACCACTCAGATATTTGATTATGAGATAAGTCTACGTGTTTTACATTATTCGGATACGATTTAATAGAACCCAATGACTGAAGACAATTATAACTTATGTTAAGCCGACTTAAATTAATGGCCAAACAAGACAACATGGATGGAATTCGCTCAAAGCCATTGTGGGATAAGTTTAGAGAAAGCAATTGACAATATTGTCGAGAGTCAGACTCTCCTTCATTGTGAGCGGCGGCCACCACTTCTACGTTTTGACTCCAGAGATTGACGCGATTAACATCTTTTTGACATAAATTGGTAGAATCTTTCTCTTCAGAATCTGATTGGTTGTCGTTTTCGATATCTTTCTCACTAATAGTCAAACTCTCTATAGAACTGTCGCTCTTTTTACCTCTCGATTTGAGACTATTATTATTCTGATGCAAAGGCGAGAGATTTGAAGAATTGTGCGAACGGACGGGTAGGTCTCGCAATAGGTTAAGAGATAAGTTAATTTCACGCAATTTAGGAGCCATCCAAAAGGCATAAGGTAGTGAATGAAGTTTATTATTCGATAAATCTATTGTTAAGTTTCAAACATTTAGTAAAAAGATATAAACTCTCGAATATAATACCAATCATTTGTAGAGATTGGAGTTCAAACAAATTTTTTGGAACACATTCTAAACGATTGTCCTGAAGATAGAGTTCTTGAAGAGATGGAAGCGACCAAACTATGGAAAACACTTTTTGAATAAAAATGATTCGACAAAATTGACGAACCATTTGTCTGATTCGATGAATTATTTGAAGTCAAAGCCGATGAATAACTTTTCGATTTTCTCATCCGTGAAAATCCTGATTTTGTGGCCTCGAGGGGTGACATAAGCTCTGAATCAGTTTCAGGCAAAGTCTCCAAATTATTTTGTGATAAATTCATTACAATAAGTGATGGCATTTGAAACAAACAAAACGGCACTACTTTTAAGCCATTATTAGATAAGTCGAGTCGAGTTATGGCAGTGATTGCCGTCAATTGGTTTTGAATATTGAGTTTTAGTTTAATGTTATGCGCAACGGATGCATCGATTAGCCATTGCTTACGAATTTGTGTCAAGCCTTTCAAAGAGTGCCAATTAATCATAACAGGAGTCGTCGGAAACATCGAACTAAACGTTACGTTCCCTAAAATGGATTAATTCGTATCAACGAAAAGAAACAACTGATGCATAGATAACTCTTACCAACGAAACCAACGCCGCCCGAACCAGTATTAAATTGAAGGGCCTTTTTATTAATCTTGTACTCTTGGTCGGGATGTGACTTCAGAGATAATATTTTAGACATCAAATGATTGTCTCCATTACTTGAGGCCACTTTCAATGCGAGGCAGTTATCATCGCGAGCTCCATATCTAATGAGGAGGTCAACAGTAGAGGCGTCTCGATTGCGCACACCTTCTTTCAAAGCAGTAGATGTTTGCTCTTCTACTTGCTGTCTGTCTTCGCCATTGAAATGAATGATTAAATTAGGATTAGCCCCTCGAGAAAGTAGTGCCGATGCGATCGGGTAATGCCTTCTCCGAACAGAAGCGTGAAGTGCGGTCTCACTGTTGTTATTGCAATAAATATCGAGAATAACCGGACAAATAGACAAAGTTTTAAGCGTTGTATTCGACTCAATCTCTGTCTTGTTTCTGACATAAATTGTATTTCCAGCAGAGGTGGGGCTCAATCTGTCGATTATCTTTTGAATGGCGGACTTCCTTTTTGTTGGACTAGAACTACTTGAATCACAATTACTATTATCATTGACATTATTATAATTGGAGTCATTTTTATCACAATTGGTTTCATTGTTTATATTTTGTTTTTCTAATCTAATGGCAGATACTTTGAAACTCAATAAGAAGTCAATTAAGCGTTGATTGCCTACTAGTGCGGCCACATAGAGAATGGTCTGACCGGTTACATCCTGGGCGTTAATATCGAAAGGCATGTAATATTCGTATTGTTTATTCTTGTCGTGGAATGTCTGGAGAATGGCTTTTGGATACTCAAAGTTTAGCAATAAGTCGATTACATTCAAGTGGTTATTGATGGCAGCGGCGTGAATGGGCAGCCATTTCTCTACTGTGGCCACATTCACCAAATTGGGAAAATGATTTAACACAATCTCAACGATCTCTTTGCGGCCTAAATAGGATGCGATATATAGCGGCGAATATTTGGTCACCGGATGTATGCGACCGTCGGCGCCTTTGTTAACCAAAAGCTCAACGACATGTTTGTGGCCGTCCTGACAGGCCTTAAATAGCAAAGTATTGCATCCATTTGGTGTACTGTTCACTATAATTTCGATATCGAATCCACATTTGTTTAGCACTTGTTTGGCCTCATTAACATTGCCTTTAGAGCAGGCGGTGCTCAGAGACTCGAAGAGTTCGTGACGGACTCTTTCCAACTCATCTATTGTTAGTTTTAGAGAATAAATCTTATTATACACTGAATATCATGAAATGCCGACTGATATACAAATTGAGATACAGTTTAGACTCTTTAGATCAAATCAATTTTATATATTTTCAAATAAACTGACTTTAAATTGAAATTTTCAATTATTTTAATCATTATCTTATGCAGGGATGCCCAAGCTTGACAGCTCTAAGGGGATCTAGGGAGTAATTTTTTAACAATCAAAAAAAATTCTAAGGGGGTCTAGGGGATACTTTTTAGCTAAAAGTAGCTAAAAACCATTTTTTTAATAGAAATAAGCGTATTTGGCAAATAAAAAAAGTCATGAACGAATAAAATATAAAGGGGGACCAAGATAAAATGTAAAAATTTCTCCTCTCGCTTAGCTCGGCAACAGGTATATCTGTAATGTTAAATTTTGTCAAATTCTATGAAAATTTGTCAAAATTTCACTCGGGGTGAGAGGCCAACCCCCCCTTGGCATCCCTCATCATGACTATATTGAATTTTTGTTGAAATAGTGAACCAGTTATTGTATTGTTTTCTCTAAATAATCTTAACTGTATGTCACTTAGGGTTAGCTATAGTCGGTATTTCATGATATTCAGTGTTTCACTGAAAAACTTCACGAATTCGATGAAAAATTGCAAAATTATTCGAAACGAAAACAATTAAATTTCTTTCTATTCTTAAGAATTAAACGAATTTATTCGTTACTCAAACCTCATTAAATGGTCTTATATTTAAAATGTAAATGCATTGCTAATGTGCTCAGAATTGTGCAAGATTACATGCATATTAAAATTCAATTGTAATCATCTATTCTTAAGAATAATTTTGTCGAAATTGTATTAAACTCATAATTTTAGTTAAATTTATTAACTTAGAAAAATTGAATGCATTTTCGTACGGCAATGTCAACAAATAGAGCACATACCCACTGCATCCCTGAGCAGCTTCATGACAGGTGTGTGTTCGTTTTGTTCTGCAATATCCATAGCTGTGAAGCCATTACCATCTTTGGCTAAAATGTCGACTTTGTGTTCGAGTAATAGTTTAACGATATTTGTGTTTCCATTCTCTGCGGCGATATGTAAGGGGTTCTGATATGGGGGTCATTACCAACAAAGGGATAAATTATCGGACGGATGACATAATGAGGCTCACCTTTCGAAGTATATTATTTTGTGGATCATTAAGTTGTCCCAAATTAGGATCGGCTTAAAAAACAAATTAAAATTCAGTTTAATGGAAGTGTTAGCGGAAAACATAAATCGAGTGCTAAAATGTGTAGACTATATGTGACCTAAACCTAGAAATAGTCTTTAAAAGCATTTAATAAACGAGTCTTTACGAAGGGTTCAATCAGTGCTTTCAGACAATTGCAGTCAACTAAACAACAATTGTTAGTAGACTTCTATTCACATCAGAAACCAATTTATTATATTAAATTGTCTTCACTCAAGTCTGCCTTAATTGTAAACATATTGATATAATCAGGATTTGCAGACAATAAAATCAAATATTTATAATCTTGTAAATAACGATTAAAAGTAATTGTTTAATAGATAACAATTAAAATAAATTGCATTTTGCAGTGAATTATGAAAATCGATTAAATTAGAGATAAGAAAATTAGGCAACAAATCAAATGAAGATCAACACAACAAAAATAATTGTTTGAAACACAAATATCACTCATTATATACAATAGATTTAAGCCTTATTTAAAAATAATCATTGATTTGAAGCCAGACTTTAGATTTGGATTCGAGTCAAAAAATAAAATGAATTTTAGCGCAAATAGTGTTTAAATAAAACTAAAACTATTTCTTTGAATTACTGAAAAAGACAATCAAAAGATGGTTACCGCCAGCAGTCAATAGGATTCGGGTACACGACTCGCTATCACAACAAACAGCCGCGTGAAGGGCTGTCCGACCCTTTGAGTCCGTAGCGTTCAGATATTGCTTCTGTTCAATCATCACATAATTTCAATACATTTCAATTGATTTGATTGAGAGATGAGCCAAACCTGTTCTCCAGAGAGGAGGTCCTGAAGCAGCTCATGATTACCCCAAAGGCAAGATTGATGTAAAAGATGTCCCGCGAATTCTTCATCCATTGTATTGACAACCGATCGAGTGATCGCATGAGTTGTCAGATGGTGTCTAATATGTGATAATTGGTCCGACAAAACTTGATTTAATCCCTTCCTGGAGTGACACTCATTCTTGTAATCCATTTAATAATTGAATGAAATATAAGAAGTGTTGGACTTCTTTGACCACAAATCAATTTGAAAGTCATTTTTGAGACAATATTTCAAAAGCAAAATAAGTAACAAAAGAAACCAAAAGTGAGTCAATAAAAACAATTCGTTTCATTACACTATTTATTGGATTTAAACTCAGATTAATTTGCAATTCATGTGAAGGAATTGAATGGTAAACAAAATATGATTTAATGTGAAGACTATCACAACAAACACTGCAATCATATGTGGAAAGTGAGCACAACTCACAAATGACTCATTCAAAACATACGTCAATACATAAGCAACATATCTCCAGACAATTTAGCTTTTGCTACTGGCTTATTTTGTAACTTTTAATTCAAAGTAATTTTGGTTCTTTACTCTTAAGAACTTAATTGAGTAAACGTTTTAATCTTTTGGTTGTAAAATAATTGCTAATTAATAGATTTTTTTCAATTAATTGTGAGATTCAACTAGTTTTATTGAATTAGATTGATTGAATTTACATTGGTACATTGGAAACATTGAATCGTTTAACAATACATTGATTAGTGATAAAAATTAGTCATAAGTTTTGCGACACTTTATTATCTTTAATATTATTAATGAATTGGAAATTATAAATACAAATATTCAGATGAATTACATTACAATACATTCAAATAAATAAATACAATATTTCGACGAAAGAGTATTAATGTAAGCCTTAAATGTTAAAGAATTAAATGAGAAAATGTGGGGAACGTTGAGCAACAAATGGGCTCATTCTTTGAATCCAAACAATAATTAATTGAAGTTAACCACGAATTGTGTTCAATCGATTGGATTCAAATCAGTGTCGATATTTGGGGAATGAGATCTCGAGTCGGAGTCGAACTCGTTTTGTGAGATACTGTTATCATCGGAACAGTCGAGTAATTCGTTTTCATAGACTTTTCCACCAAGAGATTCGGCTAAGAATGCAGAACTGTTGTTCATGTCGTGTACGTCCAGCAAGTTTTGACTACTGTTATCCTTGTACCTGTTCATAAAAGCAATTGATTAAATGAGCAAATGTACATAGGGTACATAAATAAGCAAAAATGAAAAGCACCATAAGTTCCTCATCTCTTGGCGTCTGCTTTTCATCAACTGTTTGTATTCAGAGATCCTTAGCTTTTTTCCGTCAACAATGCAGGTGCGCTTCGGCCGAGGTCTGTACCTATAGTCCGGATGCTGTTCCATATGCATCTTTGACAGACGAGATTGTTCCTCGTAATAGGGTTGTTTCTCTGAGTTGGACATAGACTTCCACCTTGCACCTTTACGTTAAATTTATTAAATTAATTGATTTTTCATTCGAAAAAAAGTTACCCAAAATTTTAGAGATGTTTGAGTTATGCATATCGGGACAGGCCTTTAATATTTTCCTTCTCTCATCCTTAGCCCATACCATAAAAGCATTCATTGGTCTCTTGACATGAGGCTTTCCGTCTGCGTCTTTCTTTACCTGGCGAATTATTTTAGCGCCCAAAAGCTTACCTTAAAAAACAATAAATGACTGATTGATAAGCAAACACAAGTTGTTCTCACTCTGACAGGTAATAACAGAGTCACTCTTTCTATCGTTAATTTCTGATGTGGAATGAAAACTAGTATTGTCCTTGTTGAGTGGAGTAGGGACTACCATTGATGGAACGCTATTGTTGGCCAAATACATATTAATGCTATCCATGGATGGCATGAGTTCGAGTCCAGACGAATGAATTGCCATTGAATTGAATGGACTTTTCTTAAGATGTGATGGAAGTGATAGTGGATTCCAATATGAATTATCGGCAAACATTGACATCTGTGTGCTGTCATGTGGGGCCAGAGGTTGTGTTGAATTCAAATGTGATTCGTGCGTAATTCTGGAAATGATGTCCACCGGGACTGAAGGCGAGTGCTCACTGCTGGGTCTAAGTTTGGGTTTACTTAAATTCAAGGGTGCGTTTACGCCATAGTTTTCATCTTCTGATGAAATGCAAATAGAGTTTTGCACATTTTCAGAATCACTCGCTTTTGATTCTCGCGAAAGAAGTAAAGGCGAAGAATGTGACGCCATTTTGGTGTTTGAATACATTTGGTTATGATTTGGACTAATAGACGAATACTTCTCAATACCATTACATTCATTCCGATTCAGACCATTCGAGCCAATCGGTGGCATTGATGTAAGAGGACTGCCATTAAAAAATGGTAAAAACATTAGTTGTGCTGCAGATGTGGGCATAGATGCCATCGACAGATGAGGCAAAGAAGTTGAAGCTGCTATATATTGACCATTTAATCTTTGCTATTTACCAAGACAATATTTCAATTTAAATATAAAATCTTAGCAAATAGTTTAAATCAATAAAACCTGCAATTCCTGTATCTTCTGTTGCTGTTCCAAAATCTGTTCTCTTTGTCGCGTTAACTGATTATCTTCTGCTTGAGATCCACTCAAATACGAATAATTCTATTATCACAAGAATCACAATAAACTTCAATCAGTGGTTAATTCAAATATTGTTAAACACATCAAAGTCTTCTCAAATTAATTTAGTCACAAGTGGACAATCCATTGGAGTAGGAATGACGATGCTTTATGGGCGGCTGGCTCCTCCCCCTTTTTTACCCCCCAGGGCAAAAAAACCCGGTTTAAACTGGTTTTTTACCTTGACCCAATTAAAATAAACCGGTTAAACTAGTTTAACCGGTTTTTTTGCCCTGGGGGGGGGGGGGTAAAAAAGAGGGGAGGAGCCAGCCGCCCGTAAAGCATCGTCATTCCTACTCATTGGATTTGAAAGGTAAGCTAGCAGAATAGATAAACTATCTGTTATTTTAAGGTTTAAATCAATTCCGATTCCCTTAATTTATTAAAATCCAGGTGAATCGGCTAAAGTACCCGAAATGAGTTATAAAATGGCGAAAGGTGCTGTGACAATTTAGAATAGGCCTTTAATTTCTTTTCAGAAACTACCTTGAAACCCAGGGATGCACAAGCTTTTCGACTCTAGGGGAGGGGTCTAGGGCAGGTGTTTTTCAAATTTTTTCTAGAGGCCTAGAGGGTCTAGGCGGCCCAGAGTAGGGCTTTTTTAATTTGCCGCCAAAAAAATTACAAATACAAGCTGCCTCGGCAAAAAACACAAAGGGGGACCAAGGTAAAAAATTTGCCGCCTCACTTCGCTCGACTGCGAGGGGGTATGTAATGTTAAATTTTCGAAAAATTCTAGGGGGCGGTTTTACCTAATTTTTCGACTCTAGGGGGTCAGCGAGCAACCCCCTTGGGCATCTCTGATAGAAACTCTATTTTCTGAAAGCTTGATTAGTTTAATTGAAATTTCATATACTCAGTGCTCACTTATAATTTAGACACAAATTAACAAATTATATGCTCCGAAATTTCGTTATCGAAGTAAAAAATCAAGAATTGAAGATACAATCAATTATAGGCTTTTATGAAAATCAGTCGAATAATGGATAAGAGCACTAAAAATAAACAAATTGCCCATTTCGATGATCTTGCCTTTAATTCGGTCTTCAAACATAGCCTTTCCTTTCAGATATTATCATTTGACTAAAAAATGAGTTCTTAGAGGGGAACAAATTGAATGCTTCACAACAGATGAACAAAAGATTTTCCCTATTCTTAAAATATTATACAACCAGTACTTATGTGGGCTTTAATTTAACAAATAACTGATTATGACGTAAATTATACCTGATCATCGATTATCGGATATATCAGAGATTGAAACAGGTGAGAATCAAGAATGGGGAATACTTGAGGTCAGGTAGGGATGGCCATTTTGAATTGCAGATTAAATTAGAATAGTTCTTGGAAGGGATATACAAGTTCTCCGCTTAAGATAAAGAATAGGAGATAAAAATGGAGGATTTCCTGGAAAAATGCAAGGGGTAGCAGGTAGAGCAACAATGGTCAATAAAGAACTTCCGAAAGTAAATAGTTATTTAAACACCTTCTTAGTTAAATTGAATACGAATGGAGTTAATGGCGATTTTGACTACTAGAGAGGAATGGACATTGTCTCTGAGTTCCCTGACTCTCGCTGATCTTTTGCTCAAAGAGAAGACTGTTGCAACTTGCAAACTCCATAAAGTCATACAAAAATTGTATTTATCGAAAATAAATGGAATAAAATTCGAGATAAATGTCAAAAAGAGCTGACAAATAGAGCTGAGTATAGACGTAGAGTATATATCATCAGTCAGTTCTATTATAGGCCTTCTGTTTGTGAAATACACTTCAATTGTATTGATTTTTAGTAGGAATTGTGTTAAGACAATACAATATATCTTATCCAATGGGCGACAATATATTTGTTTATTGGATCAAATCTGATCCGTGACTAACGTCTGCGCAAAGCTATTGTATTAAATATTGTAAGAGAGAACAATTGAATTTACCGAAACCTGTTGATTGACCAGCTTTTGCCTCAAATGCTGCAACTGTTCGATCATTACAGTCAGTCTCTGTTCCGTTTCCTGAATACTTCTTCTATCGTTGGAAGCGGTGGCCAATTGTGCCAAATCGAAAGCATTGGTCAACAGGTTTTGGTTGTTATCAGGGTTAGTCTCGTTATCAGAATTATATTTATTGAGTCGCTTTAAGACGTCATCCATTGAGCGCTTGGATGGCATCCTATCTGACTTTTCTTTGCGCATTGGCTTTGAATGGATCTGATGTGAGTGAAGATGAGATTGTGATGAGCGCCGATTGTGAACATTGGAACTGTTGGGCTCATTAGTTGGTTGGTCGCCGCCAGTCAATAGTTTCATGTCTTCATCACTTTCGCTCGAATTGTCGACAGCCGTAGTATTGTCAGAGTTGTCGCTTGTGTTTTTGGAACCGTTGCTATTCTTACCATTTGTTTGATGCAACTTCTGATGACTCATAGCTATTAAGTGAAGCGATTTATTGAGTTCTCCGATGTTTCAGCTCTTATTCATCTGTTAAATCACAAGTACTTAGAACTGGCATCGCATCAAAAAACAAGAGAAAGACCTAAAATCGAGGCAAACACAAAGTAATGATCATTTAAATGATACTGTCTTTAAGTGACACAAACAAAGAGTGTATTATTTAAGACAAACATTTATTTATTGTCGAAACTATAGATTTGTGTTGACTTTCATTTCGCTAAACACAAGTCAGAAGAATAATGAAAAGCGAATCAATATTTGGCACAAATCCGTCTAAATTCTAATCAGAATGAATTCAAAGAATTTGTGATCCGGTAATTAGTTTGTCTGTTAATTTGAATTATAACCCATTCCTGAGTGTAGTGCTCAGTATATTCTTCACACATCTATTCTTTAACACAAACGCAGCGAAAAAAAAGAAATTAAGTCTAAAATTATTAGTGAATAATCTCTTTTGTATCTAAATATAAATTATCCGAACAATTGCAGCGATTAGTCAGTCATTGTGTCGCAAAACAAAATGAGTAATTAAATTATACTTATTTTTAACTCATTTCGACGAATACTACCAGAAAACAACAAAACAGAGACAATACTATAAATGGGTGCCAATAGGACTTGCCTTACATCGGATAAACTTATCCTCTCTTTGTAGACAATCAAAATTAGTTTTCTCTTTCATCTCTAATGATTTTACACAGAATTACAGACAGTTTAGACATTGAAGTCTTTGTTTAGTGAGCTCAGCATAATTACACAATTATTCTCTTTGCTCTTCAATAAGTCGACACTCAATTTGGGACTTCATTGGTTTGAATTCAGTGCTAATCATTTCATATAACAAATTATAATAATCTTTCGCTTAAATTATTATTTCAATGAACGCATTATTTTTGAGAATAATTTTCTTGTCGTTTCATAGACTAACATAACATAACTTGGAGACCGTTATTAAAAATATTAAACAATGAAATGTCTATTCTTTTTGTCTATTGTGTTAATGAATAAGAAAATGAATGAAATTAAAAACAAAAAACTTATTACAAATTGAATAAATCAAACAAAATATGTAAATGAAGTCTATTATCCATTATCTCTCACTCATTCACCTCTTCTTTGCTTTTATTGTCTCAAATGTTTTATTAGAATAATTAAGATCACAAAAGTTTGAAAATATTTGCCATCTTTTGTATTATTAATAATGAAATTTTAATGAAAATAATAAATTTGGAAATAACTAGAAGCTATAGCTAGGATTCATGTCATTCCAAATTAATGAGAGCTAAAACCCGGAATAAGACAAACCATTCAATATTACACCTTAACAATTTGAAAGGAGTTAAGGTGGTTCATTTTGGGGGAAAATCTTACTTATAAAAGAACGAATAGCTATAGAAGATTGTCTATTCTAGAAAAAAAATATTTTTAGCTCAATATAAAATTTTAAATTTATTAATATATGAACCTCAATCATTGACCATTTTAATTTTGAAATCTTGGATAATTAATTACAACAAGATTTGTAAATCATTACATTAGAGAAGCTCATTATAAAAAAATGAAAATAAGAAGACCATCGCCACTTATTTTGAGGCAGATTAATATGAGATCAGTTAAATGGAAGAACTAAATAAAAAACTAAAAAGGAATCAGTCTTTCAAATGCATTCAATATTTCAAAACTAATCTCATCAGAATAAATTTAACGAACAGCATTTCTTTTGAAATTTTCAATTAAAAGGTATTTTGATTGGTTTCATCTTATCAATAAGCAAGGTAATTCATAATTATTCGCTATAATTGATTCGCTATTTTAAAGTTATTCGAGAGTTTAGAAGAATTATATGCATTTGAAAATGAAGTAAATGAGTTTTGACAACCAAATTATGCGAATAAACTGCTTATTCTCTTAAACAGTTTAAGCGAAAAATATATCATTAATTTTGTCATTTGCTAATTGAGTTATACATTTGGCGCAATAAATAATTCTTTAATAAAGACATCAACAAGCTTGTCACTTCAGGGGATCATTGGGTGGCTCTTGCTAGCAATCTTCGTCAAATTCCAAGTGATCGGGAAAAGTGTGAGGTGACCAAGAGTTTTTGCTCTAAATTATCCTAAATTCAAATTCTAATGCCTTTTTTAATCTCATAAACTCTGTAGGTTTTTCTAATATTTTCTAAGTCAGGGAAAATTGGTATGATTCCCTTGGTAATGTCTGCTCCAGTATTGTCAAAGGATTATCGGGGTTTTTTATGTAGATAGATATTTTTAAAAATGCAAAGAAGTTGGCTCTTGATCAAATCAATTGTTTGTTCAGAATCAGAATCTAAAGATTAATGAAAAGTTTGAGTTGGTTATTGAGTCTTGGTTATTCTTAATAAGAGGACTATTCTTTGTCTAAATATAACTCAAGATCTTGTTTCAGTATTAAATAAGCTAGATTAAAGATTCTAAATAAATGAGTATATAATCGAATGAATTAATAAAAAATATTGAACTCACAATAATAGTAGTTGTGATGAATCAAGAATTCAACAAAAAGAGTGTTTTTCTTCGACACAATCGATATCATAATTTAGTGACGATTTTTTGAAACTTCAATATTAAAGTTACAAATGAAGTGATGTGTAAAAAAGGAATGAAATGAAAGCGAAACTTCAATTAATTGTATGAAAACTCGTTTGAAATATTAGTAGGAATAATGTTTAACTGTATATACAAACAGGAAAGCAAACGATAAGATATTATAATCTTTTGTAAATTTTCTATTTTTGTAATCGAAGGAAATAATCATAAAATGAAAGAATAATAGTTTTGCAAAACATTTAGGCGTTTGTTGTTACAAGGAATTGTACAAGGAATTTTAAAAAATTAGAGAACAATCACAAAGCAAAATGAAAAAAATGGAAATCTTATGAACAGGTAATCTGTTGTAACCTTCAAAATGTTGAAAGAGAGTCGACACTCATTTGACGCCGCAATCAATTTGAATAAATTAGTTTCGAAACAATAGTCAAAGTCTTACTCCTCTCTAATCATATGAGTTCTCAGTCTTCGCATTCACTTTGCTTTTGATTCGATGTCCGTTCACTTCGATTATCTCTAAATCAAAAATGTCTGCATTCCTTCATTTGATTATAATTGAAATTTCGTTTCAAATTCAAACAAAAGTGCAACAAATTTCAAATAAAGAAATCACACAAAGAAATTAGATTATGCTAAATTTTAACACCTATTCATTCTTATTAAAATTCATAACATGACTCAGTGGAAGGGTTTCAACAATTGATTCTTAGAAAAATATTAAATGGATTTTTTTAGATTACTGTTTTAAATACAAAAGTAATGGTCTTGCTCATTATAAAAATATTAAACAACCATTAAATTCATTAGAATTCCATGAAAAAAGTTGTGAAAATTGATATTAAAAAAGCTTTTTAAGATAAGTTGTGAAACAAATATCTTGGTATGAGATCTATAAGTTATAACAAACAGACAGACATTGATTTGAAGATAAATTAAATCAAAGTTTAGTCATTGTTTGACTTAATCACTAAATTTGGGGCCAAATTTTTCACTCTTAAGATAAGGTAATCAGATTTCTTTTATTTAATCACAAGCCCAACAAGATCAATCTGAAGTAGAGAGACAAAGTCATTGAATAAACTCATCCATCAAACAATACTTTATTGAATTGATTGAATAAATATCATTTTCAAAATTGTTATTCTATTCAAAACAAATCAATGATAAATATTAAGTGAAGATGTTTTGATAAGTTTGATGTAAACGGGAATAAAGAGCTATTGTCACTATTGAGTAATATGGTGTGGGTGAATCATTATATTAAAAAAATACGTATCGAATATATCTTTGACATTATATTTAAGGATATGTTTCCGATGTAAACATATGACTCAAATGTGCTTCAATTTTATTGATCACTTATTGTTCAGCTTTGAGCTGATAATTGAAAACAGAATAATAATCCATAGAAACCAAATTATGAATGAGTAAAACAAATCAAATTAATTGAAGACTAGTTAAGTTTGACTCGTTATTGATTACAGCGTTTGTGAAATATGAAAGTTTTCATCTGAAATATTTTGATTGATGAAACTGAGTTGTGGTGCTTACAATTATTTGTGACAACTGAAGGCTAGAGGTTTTAATATCTAATTCCGGAAGCAATGTTTGCGTCACCGATCAAATTGAAGAAAACTCAACAATTATAATTTTGAAAACAAAAGATTTTGTGATACCAATCAAAAACCAGTTGTCCTTAAGAATCGTATGCAATGTCTGTCGTAAGATAATAATGAAAGCATCGAATAGATTCAATTCAAAAGCTTTATGTATCGGATTTCGCTTAAAATGCTTTTGATTCGAGTTTCGCATTCATTTGTTAAGCTTTTAGTTATTCATAGATTATTTGAATAAATGAGTGAATGTGGAACTCAATCATATTAAATATGTTTTCAGTGCTTACAATATAAATAGCAATTATTTTAAGCTAAAGATAGGCCTATTTGAACGGAGACCAAGATTATAATCAAAATCATGTTTTCAATGGAAAGAAACGAAATATGAATTTAAAACTTACGAATTGATTCACATGTTTTGCTTTGAAATCAAATCTCTTATAAATAATGGATTAGATGTGAGAATCGAAACACAGACTAAAAAAATGCAACACTGCTCATTGAATTTTCACGGAACGGAATCAAGAGGTGACAACCACTCCACAAGTAGTGACTACATGTTGACTACACAACAACATTATGTGTCGCAGTCTTTACTCGTATTTAGACAAATAATGCGACAAAATTGAAGATAAATGAATAGAAGCAAAAGAGAGCGATAAAAACTCGGCCCAAATCACAATCAAAACCAATGAGAAAAGTTTTACTCAAATCATTGTATGAGCGCAGCCTCACCTCAATTGTCAGATCCGATTCCATTCAAATAAACAGATTTATTGTGTTATGGATTTCCACAAAAACTATAATAAATAACACAAATAAAAAACTCTGAATTTAATTCTAAGACATATAATGAGGACATCTTTTATGCAGTAATTATGTAATTTTAAAGAAGAAATCGAATTTCGTCTATTTTCTATCACCTCTTCAAAGCTCAACTTAAGAAATAAACAAGGTATGCTAATGTTTATTTTTGTTCAGTGTAACAAAATACAAAATCATCCTATTTCATTAGTTGAAGAGTGAAAGAGCTACAACTATCTAAAGGATTACCATAAATATCCAGAATTAAAGTTAATTTATTATTTTTCAATTCATTAATCACACATAAAACAAATAGGCTTATAATCATCAATTTCAATATTAGGCTATCTTAACAAACAATAACACTTTACAAAAAGCTAAAACACAATTTATAGATTCTATGCAATATCAAATATATGCAAAACATGTCTTGCTTATTTCATCCTTAATTATAATTATCTTCTTATGAATAAAAAAGAATATTTATAAGAAGATTTAGAAAATTTCCAAGAATATCACCGATAGTTTTCTTACCATTGAGCTTCAAAAATAGTAGAGTAAAAACGATGAGAATTAGAACTGAAAAGGTTTACAAATTTAACTAGGACACACCCAATATACAGTCGAACCTGGTTATAATCCCTCGCTTGTTTCACCGGTATTTAGGGATTATAACGAGAGAGGGACTATAGCAAGGTTACAAGAAATACAAATTTATTGTGTAAATGTTCACAAATGGTTCGTTCTGATTATCAATAAACATACCTAGTGACTTTTCTAAAACAAGATATATCTAAATATCGAATTAATTAAAGTTATGCTTAATTTGCAATAAACAAATGGGAAATATTTCTTTGAGGTTCATCCATTTTTAAGTTTTCCCTTACGAGGGATTATAACCAGGTCGAAAATGCACTAAAATCTATTACAATGGATGCAGTGATCAGGGATTATAACGAGAAGGATAATAACCAGGGTATTTAACATTACAACCTATGGAGATGACAAATGATTTCTGTTTTTGGGGACTATAGCCAGGGAGGGATTATAAAGG
>JAQGCS010000051.1:0-41870 GCA_034702105.1 Fuscozetes fuscipes
AAGTTATGTTCTAAAGATGACCATGCTTGTCTCAGGAATATTAAACAAAGAATAAGACATATGTGAGACATTTATCAAAGAATGAATAGAAAACTAATAAACTATGATCAAATAGAATGATACTTCACCACAATAGACCAAGACTTAATTGGAAGGTACCTCAGTGCAAACTCTAATAAATATATTTTGTAACCCTCATGTTAGTCTAAATTGTGTATAACTTCATCATACAAAATATCAGCGGCATATGAGCAGTAGAAAGGTACTTTCTAGGACTTTCCAAAATCTGATGTATTTTGACGGAAGTAAGAAAGCTTAAATAAAGATTATTCTATTTTAAACATAGTTTTAATGAATATGAACACCCTTTATAGCCAGTTGTAGTGGGAATACTTTGAACTTGTAACTGACTTATAAAAGATTAAAATTAAGCAGTCATAGAGCCTTTAAAATTTTTTATTTCCTTCAAAATATATCAAAATTCCTACAGGCCTACAAAGTATTTTTCTACTGCTCATATACCGCAGTATTTTGCATGATGAAATTATATATGATGTAAATTAACATGGTGATTACAAAATCAATTTATCAGAGTTTGCATTGAGGTACCTTCCAGTTTAGTGTTCCTTGCGCAAAATTTGCTTAATAGAGTGCACTTTGCGGAAAGAAATGTAATGAGATACTCTTCGAGCTAATTCCTATAACTAGATTACATCGCAATCATTCTTATTATATTATATACTGCTACCAAGGATGCCCAGGGGGATGCGCATGACCCTCCCTAAAGTCGAAAAAGTAGGCAACCCCTTGAAATTTTTCGAAAATTTAACATTACAGTATACCCCCTCGTATTTTGGAAAGAGCTCAAAGGGGGCCTTCTGTGTTTTTGCCGAGAGAAGCGGTTTGCATTTTTGTTTGGCGGCAAAATTTAAAAACCCATACCCTAGATCCCCCCTAGAGTCGAAAAGCTTGGTCATCCCTGACTGCTACAGATACAGAATCAACCAAGGGGAATGTTTGGAATCAGGGATGGCCAAAGGGATTGATCTCCTAATTTCTATTAAATAATGGAAAATAAAATTCGGACAAATGAAAATACCTATTTCCTATTTTGAACTTTTTTATTCATTTTTCATAATCAAATTAAAGAGGACTATCTATTGAACATTTTGATCAGGGATGCCTTTAGTTTGTCCATAAATTCAAGTAAAAAAATTGTAAACAATTTAATGATAGGTATGGCCGCCGAAGAGTTACACATAAGACACATAATGTTATATGAGTTCCGAAAACACGGAAAGGCCACTTTGGCCACCTTAAACATTCGAAAAATTTACGGAAATGTATTAAGTGTCCGTAAATGCCAAATATGGTTAAAAAAATTTAAAATGGAGACTTCGAACTCGAGGACAAACCAAAAAGTGGCCGACCTAGGGAACTAGAAGATAATGCCTTAAGAAATCTTGTCGAATCCGACGCTAGATTAACGACCACTGAAATGGCAGAAAAATTGAGTTACAATCAGTCTACTATTTTAAGACATCTTCAAATGATCGGAAAAGTGCTATCTTGTAATTACTCTTTGAACTTTTCATCAATAAACGAAATTATATATGCATAGACCCAATATATTAGATGAATCAAAAAGTTTGGATTATCGGAAAAGGCAAATATCTTCTAAAAGGCTGCAAATATTCAAATCAGATAAAAAGTATTATTAACAACACTTGCGGACAATTTTACTCGATAAGTAATTTTTTTTACAAATTACGTAATCTTCAAAATTTTGGGACATAATCTTCAAAATATCCTTGCTTATTCTTGTTATTATTCTCCCCGGACTGCTTCATTTACGCTAAAGGAATATATTCACAAATATTCATAGGTTACTCTCAAGCTCATCTCACTTCACTCTTTATGATTTGAAAATTTCTTTAAAAATATCTTCAACAATTAATTTAATATTTTTCAAAATTTTTGAAAAGGGGTGGGGTGGAATAGTGGTCCCGCGCACAAAACTATGTACTACATTCTATCGATGTAGTGAAAAACTTCTATTGATTCATAAGAAAAATAATTGATGAAAATTCTTGTCAAGTTAATTTGTAAAATTGGAAGGTTTCTGTGCCCTTTGTTACATTTTAAAGTCAGCCTGTTCAGTTTATTACGTAAAAATGTATCTCAAGGCAGTAGGGTGCAACGGAGTAAATGTACTCCGATATTTAAAAATCAGCTTGCTCTTGTAAAAGAGAAACTGAGAGACCTATTTATTCGAAATTCACGCGAATCTCATAAACACTGAACCAAACTCTTAATTATTGAAAAATTTAAGGAAATTTCAAAACCAAACCAAACGAATAGATAAAAGAAAATGAAAATCAATTTGAAATTCTTTGATTCGACGACAAAACACAAAGAAATGGACAAAAGTCGCAATAATTATGTGAAGTGCAAAGAGAAAGAATGTAATGGGAAGAGGAATACCCATTCTTTAATCAATATATACGATGCGTCCGTTTTTCTGAAGACAACACTGAATGACGTGAGATATCGTTTGGCGCAACAGTTTGTGGCCGACATAGTGTCTGACCCGCCGTCAGTACTCAAGTCATATATTTGTGTCCACATAATTGTGAGTCAATTGGAATTCCATCGCAACTATTTGTCTGCCATTCATATAGTATTCCTCTACTACTGGGATGTCGTCAGAAAAGACAATATAATTAACAAAGTTTTGGTCGATTTGTGTAATAATTTTCAAACTGAGACCACTTTTATCAGAGAAATGATTATCAGAGCCGACAAATGTCTCAAAGGAATTGAAAAGGAATTGACAAACATTTGCCGCACTATTAAAATGGCCAATGTCATTATCTGGAGGTATTGCGAAGAATTAAACCAAATAAAGCACTGGTCTTACGATCACAACAATAATAATAAGTTAATCGATTGATTAAATAATATATTTATCCAATCATTACAATCAATAGTTGTTTACATTTATCAGAATAAATGAAAAACTTATAATTCAATCGAAACTCATTCCATGGTTTGAATGAAAACTTTTATTCATTGAAATAATCACTGATTTTCATTACAATTACAGCAAAAATTTATTTATATTTTAAATGACTTCACATTTTGTTTACCGAAAACTAAATTAATTGAAATGTTTTGTAAAAATTGGTTTCTTTCGAATGGAAAGGAAGAGCTCTACCCTTAGGCCTGTTCTTTGAAAGCTTCCTCCATCTCCTGAATTCTTCGTTCCATTTCGTCCTTCTCTTTACGAGTCTTTCCTTTTTCTATTTTAGTCCTCTCTTCGGGCGTCAAATCGGGCAATACTTTAGTGACAACTCCGGTGGCGATTGTACTGTTTTTGTCCCTCAGTGTGAAACGACTTCCTTGTTCCAAAATCATTGGTCTTAACAGCTGTTAATCAAATAAATTAGTTCTAAAAATCAATAAGTCGTCAAAAATAAGGCGGACCTTAACGGTGACGGAAGAGTCTTCTCCCGGAAGCATCATATCTTTGTCTTTTGCAACCAGTTCTGCCATACAGTCCCATGTCTTGCAGTACATGAGTGCTCTCTGAGTGTTAAGGAATGGGCGGTGAGCGCCTCCTTCTTCTTTTTTTAACATATATATTTGGGTCTCAAAGTTATCTGCTGACTTAAAAGTACCCGCCTTCCCGATGGCCATTCCTCGTCGGACCTGATCTCTTTTGAGTCCGCGAAGAAGTGCGCCCAAGTTGTCACCGGCCACCGCCTCATCCAAAGTCTTCTTAAACATTTCAATGCCAGTGACTACAGTTTTATGAGCCCTTCCATAACCCAAAACTTCACACTCAGTATTTTTCTTGAGTCGACCCCTTTCTAATCTTCCTGTGACTACTGTTCCCCTGCCCTGAATGCTGTAGACGTGTTCGATAGGCATCAAAAACGGTTTGTCTACGTCTCGAACGGGGAGTTGAAAGTATTTGTCCACAGTTTCCATCAGTTTAATTATAGAATCCCTTCCGATTTCAGGTAACTTTCCCTCCATAGCTGCGAGGGCTGACCCGAAAATGAAGGGCACTTCATCGCCGTTATAACCGATTTCAGTGAGCAGTTCTCTTAACTCCATTTCAACCAATTCTGTCATTTCTTTGTCGGCGGCGTCCACTTTATTCACGTAAACCACAATATATTCGATTCCAATTTGTTTCGCTAAAGTCAAGTGTTCTCTGGTCTGAGGCATCGCCCCATCGGTAGCGGCCACCACTAGAATAGCGGCTTCCATCTGATTGGCGCCAGTGATCATGTTTTTGATATAATCTGCGTGTCCAGGACAGTCCATATGAGCGTAATGACGTTCTTCAGTCGAGTACTCGACGTGTGCTATAACCCAAAGACAATGCACTTAACAAAAAGTTTTGTGCAAAACAGTGGTATTCCATACCAGTGTTGATAGTGATTCCTCTCTTCCTCTCTTCGGGCGCGTTATCGATCTCATCGTATTCCTTCACTTTCGCCAATTTCTTCTCCGCTAAGACTTTGGTGATGGCAGACGTAAGAGTAGTCTTTCCATGGTCCACGTGACCAATGGTCCCTATATTCATATGGGGTTTATCCCGTTTGTAAGACTTGGTTCCGCCCGGCATCGGAGGGCCAGCAGATGACAAACATCGCAATGAAACAAATCCTGACTTCAAATGTTTGGTAAGATTTGCGTTTAAACCATATCTCAAACATAATAGTGTTGAAGACATGGCTCACAATCTTTTAAAAGAACGGAATTAATGACTCTTAAGTCAAAACAAAATTCTTCGACACTTATAGCGAATTGCATTATATTTTAAATACATTACACAATATGTGATGTGTTTTTCAAATGTGTTTTAAATGAGTTTCAATTGTGTGTAAACTCCGCTGTGAGTGGCGTTCAGTGAATTAGTTTAACGCAAAATTTAAATGTATTTAAAACACATTTGAAAAGCGCGTTACATATTGCGTAAGGCATTTAAAATTTGAATGCAATTCGCTTTAATTTTCTCGATTTCAAAAAATTCAATGACTTTAAAATCTTTTTTCAAAATGAGAGATGAGTTTAAAAAAATCAATGAAATGAAATGAATGGTAAACTCACCGGTAATTAAATATTTAAATTTGTAAACAAAACTGTCTAAAAAACATACTATAATATTGAAGTGAATATTCCGCTCAACAGATGTCGCCTTTGGTCCAATCAATAAGTTTTAATCACATGTGTGCCCATATTGTGACCCTCCCGGGGCTTACATAGAGTTAATAAGGCGGGGTTACTATCAAAGGTTATTAACCTAATTTATTGTTTTACAGCCAGTACAAGAGCAAAAGAGCAAATTCACTTTTATACCCAATAAATGTAGTATTGAAGTGAATTGTCACTCATAATGGGCTTTTATTACCCTTAATGAGCAGAATCCAAAATTCCCAAAAAGTTTGTAAAAATGAGTCTTGCAATCAATAAAATCAAACGGACAGCAAAAGCAATAGTAACCACTTTTAGGTTAATTTATGTATTTATTAGTCAATAATTTAAATTAAAAATTCGCTGAATTTGTCAATAAATTAGTCATTCGTTTGGATTTGATTTCTGTTATAAACGTTTGTCTAAAGAAATAACAAATTCTTTATTCTATAAAACATTCAATAATTGATTTTAAGCTTAAATTTAATTAAAAACAAGAATTGAGTCATAATTTGAAAAATAAATTAAATGACAAAACATTCGCTAAAAACTCAATAATTTCTTCGAAAAATTGTCCAAAAATATGACTTCAAAGCAATGGAATCATAATATCCCATAATTGGTGTGGAATTCGGTTTAATTGTTTGAACTTTGAGTTCAATTGATTGGAAAACTCTTTATACGATTGATTGCTATTCCATACAAAACCACTCTTAATGTAAAGTAGTCTTAAGTACAGTCTATTTGTGGAATACTTTCAATAAATTTAAGAGTTTTAGTCATAAGTTCTTCAAAAATATAAACAATCCGTTAATTAAATAAAATAATAAATAAATAAAGTATTTGAGAGAAAAAAATATTAGACAAATATATAAATCAAATGAACAAAAAACCCGCAAAACATTACAATTGAATCACTTGTTGTGTGAATAAGTCTTTGTGGACAGTATTCTCGTGTCGTTTCAACTTATCCTTTACTATAAAACTTTTGCCGCAGTTTTCGATCTGACAGATGAATGGCTTTGTGTTTGTGTGGCGCCGGATATGGATCTGTAGTTTATTCCTATATTTTGAGGCGTAATCACAGTTTGGGAAGTGGCAGGAGTGCAGTCGAACCCCCGAATGCATCTTTGAGTGGCGCAACAGTTCTATTTCTGTGGAAAATTGTGAACAACAGCCACTCCATTGACACTTAAAAGTCTTATCCCCGCAGTGCTTCTTCTGGTGAGTGACCAGCGCTTCCGGACTGATAGCCGTATAGTAACAGTTGGGATAACCGCAACGGAATGTCTGTTCGCCGGTGTGACAGGTCATATGGATCTTAAGGTTTTGCTTTTTGTTGAACTTGGCGTCACATCCATTCCACTGGCATTTGTAGGGCCGTTCACCTAAATGTCTGTACACGTGTTGTGTGATATAACTACTCTTTTGAGTACTAAACCCGCATATAGTTTCTGTGCCGCCCGTCCACTGACAGACATACCAATTGCCATCACTTTTAAGCACTTTTTCGACATATTGCTCCACATTTTTTATGGATAGCACTCCGGGAAAAGAGTCATCAATTGATACATTGGGTCGGTATTGGATCGGCTGATTAGGAACAGTCATTTCTGCATTCGATTCATCGGCCGTCGAATTGAAATTGACATAAGACTCTTCCGATTCGTCGATAATAACCTGAGGCACTAAGAGATCCATTTCTTGCATTTCATTGGAGTCATTGTCTTCCATTTGAATCATATTCTGTTCGCACATCAAATCAATTGAAGGCATTTCTTTCGTATCATTCAAATCAGAATTTTCTTCAAAATCAACGGACTTTTCGAGTGAAATATTGTCCACATTGTCACCAAAAGTGATGGCCTTCACACTTGAGTCCATACAATTGTTCGCAAAGTCATTGGGTTTTTCATTTAATGCATTATTATTTTGAGATAAATTCTGAAGAAAGTTAAGAAAAGCGATCTTCTGGTCAGTCATTGTCTTTTCTAAATGTTTCTTTGCGTGAATTGATTTATGGTCTTTTAGTTTCCACGAATCGGTAAACTTTTTATCGCATTCATCACAAGGATAGGGACGTTCACCTGAAAGCACATCCAAACAATTAAAGAATTCAATTAAGACAATTCCATTTATAGTTACCGGTATGGGAGCGGACGTGTCTGACCAAATGGTTTGACTTATTGGAGCCGTAGTTACAACCAGTCCATTTACAGAAGTAAAATGTTATTCCGTTAACTTTTCGGCGCTCAACATATTGTTCAACATTTTTAATAGACATCACGATATCTGTCGGCGACTTATGTCTTATCGGAGTTTTATCGTAGTTTTCTGGAAAAGGAAGAGTTGGAAGCAGTGGAAGGGGTGGCGAACGAAGACTCTCAATAAGAATTTTGTGCGGATTCGGAGTATAAAACGTTGGCTTATCTTTATCTTCAGCGGAGGTCACATCGTTCGTAATGACAGGTACTAAAGCCATACATGTGCTGACTGGTGGCGTCGGGGCAATACTCAATATGCTGCTGAGGACAGGTGTGTGACACAACTGATGGTCTCTCAGTTTCCACACATCAGTGAACTTTTTACCACAACCGGGAAAATCACAAACTTCTTTGCGGTCATTGGTGTGAGACATGATATGTCTGACCAAATGGTTGCTTTTGTTGCTCGAATAGGAACAGTTAGGCCACTGACAAAAATAACGGGTTATTCCATCAATCTTTCGCCGTTCGACGAACTGTTCTACACTTTTAATAGACATCACTACCTTCTTAGGACTCAAAAGTTGTGCCGTTTGTGCGTCGCTTACATTGAATGTCATTCTATTGAAAGAACCGACCGATTGGTTGATACCATTGATAGGCGGCACCCAGTCTTTGGTTTCACTGATGATTATTTTGTTATCGACTTTGTCCTCATTTTTCTTCGTATCGAATATCAAATTCATTGAATTCTTATTATTGTTGCCGACAGTTGTTATGAGTCTTCGGTAATGTGTCAATTGGTGTTCCTTTAGTTTATAGGCTTCGGTAAAACTTTTACCACACTCTGGCCATTCACATGGAAAGGGACGGACACCATAGTGATGCACAGAACGCAAATGTCGAATTAGGTGCTGGTTCTTAATGCTGCCATAATTGCATCCTGTACTGAATTTGCACAAATACCAGACCTTCCCGTCTTTTGTAGTCCTTTCAATAAACTGTTGAATAGCAGTCAAGTCATCGGTCACTGTATTGGTCTCATAATTGGACACATTATCAACATTTGACTCAATATCATTATAAACCACTTCTGGTATAAACATATTCATCTCTCGTTCTGAGTCCTCCATTGGGTTATCTTTTAGCACAAGACTAAGCTCTGACTTGACATCAATTTCGATATCAATTGGTTCACAGATATTATTGTTTGTATTAAGCATTTCCACGAAATTATTTAAATTATTATCACTTTTTGGTTCCGCCGAAGAAATTAATTTATTATTCAATTGATTTAATGAAAACAATTTCTTATTATGGCTTAAAATATGATCCTTTCGTTTCCAGGAATCGGTAAATTTTTTGCCACAATTAGGCCAATCGCATGCATAGGGGCTGCAGTTGAGGGACAACCAATCAATTAGTTTTTGATCTAAATTTATTTTTTCTATAGAATTACCGCTCGCCAGTGTGTCCTCTTATGTGTCGTACCTGTGCACAGATTGCGAGAATATTAGTCCTTTGTATTGAATTAATGCAAAATTTGTGTAAAGTATTAAATAATTAAAATAGAAAACAAAAGCCGACACTCTGTCCCGGATATGTTGTGCAACGGATAGCCTTCAGTTCAATAGCATTTGGGAGTCAAGAGAAAGATAGTTATCAGAGAGTAAAGGCGACAAATGGACGGCCCCTCGACCCCACTGGTTTAGGAGGTGCTCACTCATAGAATATAGGGGTTGAGGGCATTCCTAGTTATAGCAAAACTCTAAATGAGTTTTTCCATTGAAAATCTAAACCAGAGCTGAAGGGAAGTACGACTTAATGCTCAAACGCGAGGGGATATTTGGGAGTTTCCCAGTCGAGGGTGTTTGGGCTGAACCCACCTGAGAATAACTACTACTAAAACTATGATACGATTGAGAGCACAATAGATTTGTGTTAGAAATCAATATATTTGAGGCAATCAATGAATAAAACTTTTGAACCAATTTTTCAAACTTTAAGAATAAGAATATTTTGGTTTCAAACAGAATATAAAGAATAAAATAATTGACACAAAAATTATTAAACAATTTTATCAGTTGTGTAACGACTCAATGCTATTGAAGGCGAATCCGCTTTTCACTCAGCCATAGCTGCGGGGGTTCTCTCAGCACAGGATTCCTGGAATATAAGGAGGGGTCACATACTGTGCGTCTGTGCCTCAAACTGTGCCTACATTTTGGGGCTCTTTCTGTGGGTTTTAATAACGAAAAATGTTGAAAAGCTATAGAAAAATATACGAAATTCCCTCAAATTTGAGTTAAGGAAAAATATGTTTAAATTAAAAAATAAATTCAAAAAAGAGGTTTTCATCAGAAAAATGTTTTTGATATTCTTCACAAAAATAATCCAAATTTAAAAGAGGTTTTGGGTCTCATATTTGGGTCAGACTTCAATTTAGCACAAGTTTTAACAGTGAGTGGTCGGGCCGTAAGGGAGGAGGAGGAGGACAGCCGACCAACAAATGAATAATGAGAACAAAAAATTGGCAAAAGATATGAAAAACTAATAATAATCACAAAAAAGGGATCGAATGACAGACTAATCAAAAATATCAAATCAAATAAAATTAAAACAAAGAATCAAATGATTGAAAAATTGAAGACAAATGAGTACCAAATGATTGGATTTATTGGATCCATAGTTGCAGTTCTGCCAAAGACAATAGTACCAGGTGATTCCATTGATTTTCCTTCGTTCTACATATTGTTCCACATTTTTAATACCGTCGTAGACGTGATTAGAGTTGTTTTTGGCCAACTTCTGGCCGTTCGGCGAAAACATAGACTTTTGGTCGCACTTTTCGACTGTCAGTTCATTTCCGTTGAATTGGCGGACAGTCAGCTCTGAAGTCATTTCTGTGTTGACACCAATGGGTTGGCCGACAGTTATATCATTATTATTCTTATTAATATCATTGAGTTTGGAGTTCGGGATAAGAGTTATATCGAAATTAGCGGACAATTTGTCGACTTTGGCATCGATTGTGTCACCGAATAAATCAATATTAGTGTTGAAATCGTTGCTATTCTCTAACTTTATCTCCCAATCAGTGTTTTGACGTTTAATGTCATATAATTCAGTAATTATATGATTACTGATATTATTATTCATTTTAAGACATTTAAGAAATTAATTTAAACACAGATTTTGTTTGACATTTACTCCAATGAAAAACACAAGAATTGAATGAATTGTAATGTTTTGAGTCAAGCGTTCAGTCAATCCATTCATTCATTTTAAAGGCGTTACGAACTGTGGCCTCAAAATAGGGAACGAATAAACATTTACTCAAAAACCTCCAGATTTTCGACAAAACTTTTATATTTATTGTATTTATTCGGGAATTTCACAACTTTTCCTTTTTTATTACCGACTCTTATATTTGGGTTTTACTTATTTTTCGCTAATTAACTGATTAAACATTTAGAAAAATAAACAAATGTACATGTACAGTTTATATACTCAACTATGGCATTGTTTAGCTTGCATTTTTCCAACTAAATAAATTACTTATTAGCACCTTGGTACTATTAAAGTACAACTCTTTTTTCGGGTTAACTAAAAATGAGATGGGCTATTTAATATGAGAAGTGTCAATTTTGGTGTTTACGCAAATAAATTGTTTCAAATGAAGTTCTGAAAAGTGTTTCAAATAAAAAGTGATTAATTCTTCAGATATTGTCATCATTTTTGAGCTTAAATCTGATCTCAAATTCTAATCCTCAAAAATCGGTCAAATGTTTGAGACAATAGACACAATCAAATAAAACACTCCATAGAGTGTCAGTCAGTTTGATCTTGACTTTCATTTTAATTACTATACTATAACTCATTAAACAGTAGAAGCATGCTGAATAAATCAATTTGAATAAATCACGAAAATGTTGAATCAAACAATTTTCCTGTTATTTCTCATCAGTTTATTCGGAATCAATTCATTTCCCATTATTTTAGAGGCAAAATATATTTGGAAATATGGAGTAATTTAATCTTGCTGGTGTGTGATAATGATTCATGTTAAACTTAAAAATTTTATTACTTTCCAGGATAAGAAGTTTTTATACCCGTATATAAATAATATACCACGAGAAGAGTGGCGGAGAATCCAACACAGGAAGGTTGGCTCTTATACCTGGATCAGACAAAGATTTCCATTTTTTGCCGGATAACAATACTTCGATTTCTCAGAATTTTATTATTTATTCGAAAATAAAAAAAAATTTAATGAAAAAAACATTGAATTTTAAACAAAAATTGTTTTCTTTTTATAATTAAAACTAAAACTTAATTAAAATAAAGAATTTAGTAATTATTTGCTTAAATTAATTGTAAAAATGATAATCACTCATAGATTGTGTCAATGAGTGGACAAAATTTCAATCCTTTTAAAAATCGATTAAACTTTTTTATGAACACATAATAAACATTTCAAAAGTCGAAAACTATTAAAACAATTGTAAACTTCGATAATAACTAATTTTGTAATAATTTCGAAGATAGAGATCGACTTCGAATAAATTTCATTAATAATACCAATTATTGGTTTATATGAGCAAAATATAAGCAAAATATATTCTCTGTCCAAAAGATAAACTATTGTGCCCTGAGATCAACCATTTAGTCGATGTGAATGTCCGTAAATATTAGTTTAGTTTAATTTTTGGTGGATTTGCTTTGAGTTGAAGCTCACATATGTCTTTTGTGGCGAATTTTGTGCATTTTCAGTGCCGTCTCATTGATTGTCTGAAAGCCACAGCTCTCGAAATTGCATTTGAAGAACTTCTGCCTCTTATGGATGAGTTGATGACTTTGCAGCTGTTGTTGATCAGCAAAACTGGCGCTGCAGTGATTCCAATTACACATCAATTGACGAATGTTTTGATGTTTCTTCACGTGATTTACCAATTCATTCATCAGATGAGATCTGTATTTACACTGACGAGGATTCCAAACACAGACAAACCATAACTTCTTATTATATCTCCTCTTAACCACAAAACGTGAGGCGTCATCTTCTGCGAAGTCATCCACATCTTCGACAGTCTTCTCATAAAACTTGCGGTTCTCTTCTTCTGCTTCCTCTTCATTGTAAAGATATCGAATTTGTGTGATATCGTCCTCATCTTCGAAGTCTTCCTCATAATCCACGTATTTCTGATTCCTTTTGACGTTCCTCTTGGGAAGAGTTCGTCGTTGGACAGCATATGAACTGTCAGTGACTTTTCTGTTGACGAAACTGGGCTTAAATATCCTCAATTTTGATGTGTCGGAAGACTTAACTTCTTCTTCAATTTCTTCTTCTTCTTCTTGTGATTCAGTGGCTGACAGTTTCACCCCATTCCTCGGAGTCGACATTTGTCTTACTCTTCGGCCACCATTTAAGACAATCTTAGCCTTCAAGCCGTGATGTATTCTCAAGTGATTCTTCAGATTACAGGCGATTGTAAACAATTTTTGGCAATAAAGACATCGAAATGGTTTAACACCTGTTAGCGGTTCCAATATATTACAAATCATTACGATTCAAAACAATTATATGATTTACCTAAATGTGAACGGATGTGGTTAACCATAGCACCTGACCATTTGGAGCCATAACTGCAATGCTGAGCATTTCTTTTGTGCTGAGTCCACCGGCACTGGTGCCACACTTTGCCATTCCTTCGAGAAGTATTGATATATTGTCTGACGCTCTCAATACTGGTCTCGACCTTTTCCATTTCGTAAATTCCCTTTTTGGCGATGATTCTTCCGAATCTGACCTTGGGCAGCGACTCGTTGGTCAAAATGTGATTTGTTTGCAAGTGTTTATTGTCTTCATATTTGACTTTGATATCTTCCTCCTTATCCTTTTCAGGAACAAAGCGAAGAGTGATCCCATTTGAAGAAAATCTCTTTTTAGTAGATTTGTTGTCATAATTGTTATTATTTTGAATGTCGTTGAGATTGAGAAGAGTTATTCCGTTCACTTTACAGATAATTGTCTTACAATTCATAGGTTTAGACATTTTTTTGGTCTCAAATAAAAGCGAAAATTGAATATAAAATTGAAGACAAAAACAAGTATTTATTGGACGCAAACATCGATTGAATGCAAAACCAGTCAAAGAAATTCAGATGTTTTGCAGTTAATTGAATGCATTGAAAAACACATTTCCAATGAATTATGTCTTTCCCTTCAGTTTCCATAGAAACGCAAAATAAGGAATCAATTTTAAAAAGTTTTTAGAAATCATATTATAATATTATCAGATTATCTAGGCACCTGTAATTCATTCCAATAACAGAATCACTTTTATAAACTATTTATGTCATAACTTTTTATCTCAAAATTCATTTTCTTTAATATTGATTTCAGAATTTTGTTCTCATTTCAATAGAGTTGATCCAGGCTTTATTTTCTTTTGCTGTCAAAAGTTCTTAAATTTCATTTTCTAACTTTTAATTGTTTAGTTGCATGTTTAGTTTACTTGTTTAAAGTTATTTTTATAACTCTCTCTCTCTCTCTCTCTCTCTCTCTCTCTCTCTCTCTCTCTCTCTCTCTCTCTCTCTCCTTCCCTATCCCTCACTCTCTCCCTATCCCTCCCTCTCCTGAGAAAAATTAAGATTTAAATGAAAGAAAACAAAATTAATTCGAGTTTTTAATGAGATTCAAAACAAATACATGAATCATATAAATGAATATTTGAAAAGATATAAATTCAGAGATCCATAAATCAAAAGGATTTCAATCCTTAAGAGTAAAACCAAAATCAGTTTTATATTAATTCGAAATGAATTCGTCTTTTTATCAAAAATTAAAGCGATTTTAAGATTTGTTTGTTTATAAAAGTAATTGTCAGTCGAGTGTCGATCAGAAAAAGAAATGAACACAAAATGGATTCATAACATATTTTCATTAAAAAAATGTGATATTATTTGTGAAAAGTTATATTAATTTAAATTTGTATTACGATATATGATATGAAATGTCATCACATGTCTGATCACAGGTCTGGTAATTAGAATTAAATGGTTCTGTGCACTTTTTTATGGTTATTGAGATTTGTTCGCATGGCAAACCGTTTGCTACAAAACGTGCAAACATATGGCTTATCGTTCAGATGATTGTTTCGGATGTGGTATACCATAGAAGTGGCATATTTGGTGCCATAAGTACAGACGGGTACAGAGGGATATATACATTGTCTCCATATTTTGCCGCTACGTTCCGTTTGTTTGATATATTGCGCGACGCTTTTAATACCGATAAACGCCGGCTTCTGACCCGAAGATGGCCTCACATTCGTAGACCCATTTTGGGCATCATTTGATAATTCATTGATATCCTTAACGTTTGAGAGATTTCTTCGCTTTGACTTCAATTTTCCGAACGATTTGTTTTTGATATTTTTGTTGATATTTTGAGGAACAGATGTCTTATTATCATCGACTAAACTGCTATTGTGTTTAGTCTTCTGAGTGAAGACATTCTTCCTTTTGACTACACTTTGACTATAATTGTGGTCAATACCTGCAGAAGAAGATTGAGAGCTCTCTTCTAAAGACACGACTCCTTCAATGAGAGCCGATCTTTTCGAATGAACCTTTCGGTGATTATTAAGATTCGAACGAATGGCAAACTTTTTTCCGCAGTCGGGAAAACCACAAATGAAGGGAAAGAAAAACAGATGATTAGAGCGGATATGGTTTACGATCGCATTCTTCCAAAGTGTTTGATATTCGCAATCCGGGGATTTGCAGTGAAACATCTGACGGCCAGTTGTCTTCATCACAGACAAGTACTTCTTGTAGCTGTCCATCGATTGATTGTCTTCTGCGGCACCACTGTTCACATTATTCCAAAAGTGGCTAAAAGTTTTGCTTTCGTCAAAATAATCTTCAGATTCTTGACTATCACATGAGTTGTCATTGAACTCATCGAATGGGTCGGCCTCCCCCTCCTTCCCCTCCTCCTCCTCCTTCTCCTCTTCTTCTTGTTTGACAAGAGAGAGATCAATTTGATGGCTGGTCTGGTGGTCGGAGTCTTTGTAATAAAAGACGTTGTTGTCAACAGAATCGAAGTCGTCGATCAGCTTTAAGATTGTCTGTCCCTTCACTTTACAGATAACTGTAATATATTTTGCCATTCAGTCGACGATAACAACAGATCTCTAAACAAATGACACAAAAGTTTTGAATGAGTTTTAAATAAATAGAAAATTAAAACTAAATTTAGTTTAAAACAAATGAAAAATGAAATAAAATTGAAGCAAAAATTTTCCTCAAAAATAATTTTACAGTTTTTTTAATTACTCTTTGATTCCATAAATGATAGAAAAGGGGTCTAAAAATGGTTAACACAATAATCAAAAAAAAATCCTATAATTCTGTATTTAAAACAAAAATTTGTTAATAAAAAAACATTTGAGTTATATCTGAAACGGTGTTTATGAATGATTTGATTATTACGAAAGCTTTTCGATGACAATAATTGCTTTACTTAATTAGCCGTAAAGTGACACTACTTATGCCGTAAGACAGCAATAAAATCTTGGAAAATTTTGCTCAAACTATGTGATAGCTTAAAAATCTGATAAAATAGATGTTTTTCAGCTTTCATTTCAGATATTTATTATCAATGTCAATCAAATTAAGGACAGTTATACAATTAAATAAGTGTTTCTTCAGGGACGCTTAATAAGCAAGTTAAGCCGGATCATTTGAGGATTCTCTATTTAAATGATTTCCGGTACAGATATAGCAGGATAAGAGAGTCAGGTCATTTTAGCTTCCGGTCTCAATTCAAGCGAAGTGAATTGTGGAATTTCGAGCCATAACAGTAATTAAGTATTTGTGCATACACACATTTATTATGCTATGCATTGGTATGTCCTTGTCCCCTTTGAACATTCTCATTCTTCTTTTTTAATGCTGTGATAAATATTTTACTCAATTCATCAAATGAACGATAATATACTAGTAGTTACGACCCAGCTTAGAAATAGTTGAAGTATGTATCGTAAATATCAGGGATAACCACTAATTGTTTGAATATATTCATTAGAGATAAGAATAGGCGATATCTCTGAAAGGAGCAAGAGTCATATGATGTTTTAGGACATGCCGGAGTAATTTAAATCATTCTTATCTGACTAATTTCACCTGAATAATATCCTTGTCAATCTAGATTAATCAGAAATTGTCATGAAAGCAACCCTACTTTAATACCCGGAGGATATATTTGAACTCTTTTTCACTCAAATATTATAAACATTTTTGATTAATTCAAAGCTCACACAAAACACGAGAACCGGATTTTTATCGCAATAAACAGGACAAGTGTTCTCCTATTGAAGTGGTTGAGTTTGTTCACTATTGCAGGTTTAGTTGAGATAACCTGATAAAATAGTCTACAGCCAGCACCTCCTCCTCCAGCGTCGAGTCAACCAATTTGGGAATTCAATCAAATTTATTGATTTTTAGTTAACACACAGTCAATGAAAATAACATGTTTTGCATTCAAAATAAAAAAAGATATTTTCATTATTCCATTGGAAAAAATCAATACGAATATCCCTGACAACTCAAGGCATTTATTGAGCTCAATTATACTTTGTAATTTAAAAAACTAGAAATGGAAAATTTAGATAGATAATGGAATCTAATCTACCAACAATTTTCAAAGCGAACACAATAGAATGCTTAGTAATATTAATGAAGTTTGTTATCTCCTTTTCTAATCAAAGAGTACTTTTATTGACGCAATTTTTCATTTGAATCATGAAAATTAAAAGCCAACAAAAGCTAACATGCAATGAGAATAAAAAGATAATTTTCTCCGCTCATTGCCCAACATTACAACATGAAAAAGAACAGCTCATTTCCAAGCAATCATTATTGAACCGGTTTATAATTAACTGACTTTTCTAACGAAATCCAATTATTTAGGTTTCCATGAATTAGGCGCTTGTAATATAACATGGGATATATTTTGAGTTCCAAGTATTATCGCAAAATGCTCGCTCACTCTCTTTTCTTGAGTGTATAAAATCCCATTATTTACTCAAATAATTTAATATTCTTTTCATTTTAGTATAGATTAGTTGAAAAAATCGATAAAATGTTAAACAATTTGAATGTGAAAGAGAGAGAGAGAGAGAGAGAGAGAGAGAGAGAGAGAGAGAGAGAGAGATCCTCTCAAACGCCTATCAAATATCAGAATGTTATTCAACTCATCTATTTATTGATTAGTTCCTGAGAACAAACAATGGGCTGAAGAAAGTTGTTTACTGCAGTGCAGTCTTCCATTGAATTCTAGCCCATAATTCCCAGTAATCTTATCTAATCTGGATAATCAAATAATATTTTTCTCTCTCCGCTGGTTCTTATTGCTGGATGGAATTAAACATGATTGATTTCTTCATACGCTTGAAATTGGAAATTTAAATTTTACATCATTTAAAATTCAAAGATAACCTTCCAATTTATGCAGGGCAAAATTTGAGAAATTTAATGAAAATTCATTAATCATGTGCTTCAAATTTAATCAAATTATAATTTCTTCTCGGATCAAATGTCTGTCCAAAAAAGGTGACGAACAGGATCTGTTTATGACTCAAAAGTTGATTAGTCACAAGTGACGGAACCTCATTATCATAGATTTTCTGACATTTTTTCTCAAGAATTTTCATTGATATCCACGTAATTTTGTTTATCACTGGGAGAGTCATATATATAGGACTCAATTTGGAGAATGTTTCGTAATTCATATTTATGCTTATTTTTCAAAATGAAAACTTGCATTAAAATGTGAAACTCTTGGATAATTTGATATGCAGGTAGAAAATACTCAGCAGATTTAGTCTCTACCGTCTTATTTAGTCAATTATTTCGACGAATGAGAGGAGAGAACGCCTGAAAGGGCCACTCCTTCGAAGAAAATTTTTCACTAAAAGTGATTTATTATCATAAATATCAATACTTGTATGAGTAAAGCAATCATTTCCAGTGACTTTTGAAAAAAGCTGAAAAGCGTTTTGTTCAGGAAAAACATGACCTTCACTGCAATGAGGGATAATTTCGGATATTTTCTTCAATGCTATACAAGTGGAGAAAAAATCCTGTTTTGAAAATATTTCACAAAATTTCAATGATAACAATCGCTTAATGAATATAAATAAAAGTTTGTGATTAGACCAAACTTGAAAAATAACTTGATTTCTGCCATTTTTGCTTATTTTAATCGTGTTATTGAAAAGCTCTCCACAATTGGCAATAAAGTGTTTCGGGTGAATATTTCTCACTCGACTGGTTGTAATAGATGTTTGTGCTGTGCTATTATTCAGGGCTCACCGAATCAGCGCTAAAGCGTACTGTAATTCGTGAAGAGTGACAAAAATGTTGAAATTCTTGACCTGACGCTAGTTATAAACCAAGATATATGTGTTGAATGAACTAAACAATGAAGAAAAACCTAAACCCAAATGATATGTTCAGTGGAATGAGTAGTGGAAAAAATCCCAATTCATTGGGCGGTGAATAACACTGAAAATAGCTATAATATGAGCCAAACATTCGGTACTTTTGTTTGCAAGGATTTTCTCGACGACTAATAACAGGAACTCAAATATAACTAACATTTGAGAGATATTTAGCTATATTTTGGAATTTTTCGCCAAACAAATTGACCTTTTATGTAGTGATACTCATTTCACCAGTGAGTGTGTTTTGTAAAATATTTTGATCGTGCAACATTATTTTCAATTGATTAATATGACAATTGAATTAATCAACGAAAATAAGTCAATGAATCTTAACTCAAATGCTAATGATTTGCGAAATAGTGAAACAAATTGAGTTTAATTTTCATCATTCATTTCAATCGTATATTTCATTTTCAATACAAATATTAATTAATTTTTAATAAATTGAGTGAATATTTATTAATTTTTTGCCTCAAATTTTGATAATTATTTAAGTATTTGTCTGATATTAACCACAATTTTGATATAAATAACAATAATATTAATATTTAACGCAAATATCAAAGTAGTTGTCATTCAAATAACATTTGAAATGTGTTTTCAATGCTATTCACCACAAAATGTGAAAATTTGTTAAACAAATCAAATTTATTATCGCTTTTCTGATAAAATAATTGTGTGGTTCCAATATATGCATAAAATTCAACAACTCATCCATTGTCACTCCAACTGATCCAACAATGTCTGCAGCTGAGGCCAAGAGTGGTTCCAAAGACAGTATCTACAAGGGTCTTTACCCCATCCGTGAGGTTAAGCAGTACTACAGACGAGAGTTTGTTAACCAAAAGGCTCTCTATTTGTGTCTTCTCTGCGATTTCAAGACATGGAAGTATTCACAACACATCGCCAGACATATTCATCTCAAGCATATCGGTATCAAAGAACTCAAATGCGAAGAACCCAATTGTGGGAAGACATTCAAAAGACCAGAGAGTCTCGTTCAGCACCAGAAGAATCACTTGTGCGGCTTTGGAATAGATTCCGTCAAAATGAAAGATCCCAACAATGTTTGTGGCGTCAAAAACATCAAAAAGTTTTACTTCAGAGAATTAGATAATGACTATTATGTCTTCGGATGCAAATGGACCGGATGTGAGTTCGTTACCAATAACTCGGGATCTATTAGACGACAGTAAGGACTCAAAAATGTTGACTTATGTCTGTTGTAATGCTTATATTTTTGTTCTGTGTTTAGTGTCCACAATCAGCACTTGTGTCCGCACGCAGTGGCCACTAACGGCAGCTCTAATGGCAACTCCGGCGATAATCACCGACAGTTGAGTCCTGAGTCGGACCACTTTGCTATCAATGATGTTATGCAACCTATGATTGAAATAATCGAAATGGATGTCAACCCGCAGTCTTTGGCCATGAAATCGGACGAATCTGATTTCAATCCGTTCGCAATAAGTGCTGTCGAGTCTGAATTGGACGACAATTTGGGAGACCAGTCGTCTACGGGAGGTCTCTATTCGCTTAAGAACTATTCCGACCTCTATAGCAAAGTCCTAATAGACGGCCAGACTTTTTTTCGATGCAATTGTACTGACTTCACGACCAAAAACCAGATAACTCTGGTCCGTCATATCTGGACACACATCGGACGCAATGACTTGGAGTGCGATATAAATGGCTGTAACGCAAAGTTCGAGAACCAGAACAGTCTGTCGAAGCACAAGAAGACTGACCACAACTATAATTCGGCCAAAAACGACGACCAGAACGGCTCATTGAATAGCTTATCGGACATATCCGAAATGGCGTCCACTTCTGGCCTCAACAACAGCTTTGATTTTACAGCTTTTCCCCAAACATTGAGTGCATTAATGAATGGCAGCTCTTCTTTGAATTATAACAAAACGGGTTCCGTCGGCGACCAAAGCGCACAACAGACCGTCGCCGGACTTCTCGCACTGCAAAACATGAGCCAACTCTTCCTCAAAAACGACAACTCGAATGCAAATCAAAATATTCCTATTCTTCCGAATAATAACAAAAACTTTGATAATATTTATGCAAATAATTTGAATTTTTTGGACGAAAGTATTTCTAGTATTGAAAGTCTTAGAGAAGACATTTCTGGCAAATCCAATGGATTCAAGAGAAGCTTCGGTACCGACCGCAACAACTCCGGGCTCTACTCATTGAAAAATTATGACAAATTCTACAGTAAAGTGAAACTTAATGAAGAGTTTACCTACAAATGCACTGTTTGTGGCTTCTGTTCCCGATCTCAGGTAAGCACGGCTTAACATTTATTTTGTCACCGATAACTCCACCAGATTATACTCACAAATCAAACTAGACACTTCAATTTATCCCCCTATTACATAAGCAATTTATCCCTTTATTGTATTGTTGTTTTTAATATAGCCTTGGTTTTTCCACTAATCAAATGAGCTCTTAATTAAATTAGTGCTCAATTTGAGTTCAGAACTAATCAATTATTCTGTGCCCTAATTCTGGGATTAACATCCGATTCAATCTATAGTCTAATTTGATGCCAATTATGATCGATAGGTATCTCTAATCCGTCACATATGGACCCATACCGGTATGAATAGTTTTGAGTGCGATATACCCGGCTGCAGCGATCGCTTCAACTCTGAAACCGAGCTGTACCGACACCGCAAAATACACACCAATATTCCGGTGTCTACCACTCCGCCGACCATTTTTCCGGCAATTAATGCAAATATAAGGCCCGTTATTAGCGCCACACCAGTGTTTGCTAACGGTGCCCAAGATATGCAAAAAACACAAAATGCAATGAAAGGCAGTGCTATTCGCAAAATTATGGAATCGAAGCCCGAAAGGGGTTTATATAGTTTGAAGAAATACGAAAATTTATACAAAAAAGTCCAAACTGATCAGGGCTTCAAGTTTATGTGCAATTGTGGCCAATTCGAGACCAAATCTCAGGCCACTCTCGTAAGACATATTTGGGAACATCAGAGCAAAGGAGGAAATGATAGTTTTGAGAACGAGTCCAATGGCTTCGAAAATATGAGCCATACTTCCAATGAATTCGAAATGTCTGCCAATGAATCGACCGGAAGGAGAGACTCTCATAGTATCGATGGGGAAATTGATGAGGACTTAGATGAAGTGAATAACGAAGAAGTAATGGATGCAAACCCTAACACCATATCTGAATCGCAGCAAAACATTAGTTTCAAAAAGTTTAAGAAATCGGAAAATAATGAGACAACAAATGGAACAACTGATGGTCAGAGTTTAGGTGAAATGACCGCAGAAGAAGTCTATTTGAATAGTTTGATTGTTGAGATTGAAGATCGAGGTTACTTTTGCCAGTGGCCCGAATGCGAGTTCTCCGACGAGGCCAGGGCGCCCGTCGTTCTGCATATCAAACAAACGCATAACAATTTAGGCAATAGTCTTATGCAAACTACGCTCGAAGTCGACGATGAAAACGAAGGCAGTTATGAAGACTCAGATCCCGAACAGAATTTTCCGCTTTTGCAAGAAATGTGCGAATCGGACGAACAGAGTCTCAATCAGTTTCAGTGTGAATACAATTACTGTAACGCAAGCTTTCCGTCGTTCGAAAGTTTAGTCGAACACAAAAAAATTCACTCGGATTTCAATACTGGTTCTGATTATTATGAGGACAGTGTTGACGAGGAACAGGAAATGGCAAATAATGGCAGTGGAAAAATTAAGACCTGGAAAAGCTATTCTTACAATGGAAAGATTAGCGCCCAGAATGCAGACAAGTATAGCGATTCTGTGCCTCAACCAGACGGGTCTTTTATATATAAATGCAAATGGATTAACTGTGGATACCAGTCCCCTGTCAGAGGTTAGTCATCCTTTAACTAATAAGTCAAATGATGGTTAGGTTAGGAATTGGGGTAAAAATAAGTAGTTTCCCCCTATTAGATATGACCTCAATAGTCAAATATGCACCAAGATTAAACCAATTAGACTTTTTAGAGTAATTATCAAACCTTGAAGTTTGCGATTATATCTAAATTTCTATGTCTGTCCCTTACTATCACTAATTGAATGAATGTCTTATTTTGACATTTTTTAGGAAACATTATTCGCCACATTAGACGCCATACGGTATGTGTGACCTCATATAACATTGAATTAGATTAATAATGTAATTATCACTAAATAGGGGGACAAACCATTCATATGTGAGCTGAGCGGTTGTGGCCGATCGTTCGCCTACTCCACTGATGTTAAACAACACCAACAAAAAGAACATTAATTTCATTAACCAATCATTCAATTAATTAGTGATTCATTGGTCGACTCATTCATTAATACTTTAGTTTTCGTAATAACAGAATATTCTTAAGATTCTTAACAAATACTATAAATTATTGAAATTCTTATAATTTATGCAAATATTCCGCTGAGAAAAGACATAAAAACTTATTATTAACGTTAATTAGAAGCCAATCATTATATGATTTATATCTTATTTAATGGATATTTCGCTTAGACTTTGTTGTGATCTTTTGATATCGTTTTTAAGGACAAAATATAAGTTCTTTTAGTGATATATTATTTGATAATATTCTCATTACTTCCATATTATTATTCTCCTAATTATAATTTAATTGTATTTCGGATAAAATTTAGTCATTTTAGCGCTTAATTAGTCTTCATTTAAGACCAAAATTCTTTTTTCCTCAAACAAAGTCATTAAATATTGGAATCAAATGACAAAAATGTATTAAATAATAAACATTATAACAGAATATTCTTAAATCAAAGAAAATCTTTTTTAGTTTTTCTTTCTTTTTGAAAGCCTTAATAATATTCGTGTATTTTATAGTGTTTTTCGTAGCGAATGATTGTTAGACAATACGACAAATTAAATAATAACCAAATCATTGAATTCTTTTTTATAAGCTTTAGAAACAGAAATACATTTATTTTTCATATAATTATCATTAATATAAACGTGTAATCAAATGGTTTTTCGCAGACTTTATGCGGACTTTATTTCATTTATCTATTTATTCCTTAAATTAGTTTTGTTTTCAGTTTTATAAGAATTATTGTCATTTATTTCTTAATATTATTATTACTACTTTTAGTCTACCCTGTTCGTTTGTGTGGAATATTGTCCTTAAGTTTGAGTAATATTTAAGCAAATTATTTACGGACTGACTATAATATGCACTGAAATTCCAAATAAATGCCTATTAAATGCATTTTCTACTAAAAGGCGCTGCAAAGCATTCAAAGCCACAAAACATTCATTCATTTTAACAGAAATTATAGCAAAACATAAATGTAATGGAAATTAAGTTATTTATTGCTAATAAAAATTCAATTAAACTTTGATCCTGCTCATAAACTTTGCGAAACATTTTGCTTTATAAATATTCTTCAAAGTATTTTTTTCACTAAAATCAAGGAAATTATATTCAAAATTAATACAAATTAACTTTATAATTAAAATATGACAAATTTGGGGGAATTCTTCACTTTTAATACTAAGCTTTTATCAGAACGAAAATAAACTTTTAATTGATACGAAAGATTACGACATCGACTGAATCCAAGGTAAAATAAGTGTTCTACTAGGAGATAAAACTACGTAAGTAAAGAGTTATTTTCTCTTTGTAATTACCATAAATTGATTATAAACTCGCTCAAACACTTTATTGCTAGTGGCAACTGTTTAATGGTGAATCGACACTTACGAAGAGATTATTTTCACTTAAATTCTTTTCATTTTTGACTGTTTTCAGAGTAAACCCATTACTTGTTTTATATTTTGATTTTAATTGGAATTTGAGATAATCTTTTCCCACATATTCTTGGTTATCTGCACATTAAAATTATAGCTCATCCAAAATGCATTTAAATTGTTTAAAATTAGTTTCGATATGACTATAATGCAAAATCTAAATGTCATCACTTTGTAAACCGTTTAAAAATAATTATTAAATTCACTAGATTTGAGTAAATTTATCAAAATGAACTAGATATAAACAAATTGTATGTGAGTCAAATTGATTAAACGAACGTTTTTGAGGATACGATCCCTTTGTTTACATTTATGACAGAAAAACATAAATATTCAAAAACTAAACAAAAATGTGTTTCAATACAGAAATCCTATAAATAATTGAAATGAAAACTGAATAATGAATGCGAGAAACGATTTTTCATTAATATATCTGACAAAACATATCCAGAATAGTCTGGAATTGAGTACAATATAAGTGTGACTAATGGCTAATAATGTGTTCAAAACTGTAAACCAATTCGACGCGAATTATATCAAAACTATAAGCAATGAGTTTGAAATCAATAAAAAATTTCTTAAAAATCAATTGTTTTCTAATAATTACATTAAATATCAAATAAAGAAATTTATTGATTTGAATGCGAACTACAAATTAGACGCAAATTTGAGCCCATATTTTAGGAAATCTCCGCTTTCCGGTCATTTCGTTTGTAAGGATAGAAATTGTCTCCGAAGAGAAAACAACGAAATCACTTTTTACAGACATATTTTGAACCACTTCTCTGACAACACAGATAACAGTTCAGCCATTCATTCAAATCATAGCCCATCACCAGAAATGAGACCAACTAATGCTAAGAAGAGAAGCTCAGATGAAGACACAGTTGAGACACTAAATATAGACAATGAGTGGCAAGTCTTGGATGAATGGAGTGCTCACAAAGAACAAGAAGTCGAGCCTTCGGATGATGAGATTATAGACTTAGCCACCGATTCGAGTAATAATTCAACCAATTGTTCCGAAGCCTTCAGAAGATTGAGTTCATATTCAGGCCTCTCATCAGAAGAAGAATTGCCTCAAACAGAACCCAAGAATAAGAAAATTAAAAAAAGTTTAGAGAATAGTTCAGCACTTCATTCGTGTCAATGGTTTGACTGCAATAAGACATTCAATCATCGAAAGTGTTATCAAAAGCATTTCGATAAACATCTGGTGGACAAAGAGGGCAACAAATGGCACAAAACTATTCCTCACTATTCGAAGGCTTACTTCACTTACAACCAAATCGATAAATACATGGAAATAATCGAAGAAAATAATATCGCAAAGTATTTGTGTAGACATTTGGACTGTAGTTATGAGACTCAGTGGTCATATCAGTTGGTTATTCACATTCGCACAAAACATACCTCTCTGTGGCCACCATTCAGATGCGATTGGAAGGACTGCAACAAAGTTATGCCATCAAAAGATGCGTTCGAACACAGAATAACACATTTCAGTTAAACACACAAAAAGTATTGATACGAATTTTGCCAAATCCTCAAAGTCTTCACCAAATCACTACCAACTGATCCGAACTGCGTTTTCAAAGTTAATCACAATTCAGATAAATCCAAGTTTTGTCATATTTTGTTGGCTTTAATTACAGCACAAGTGTTCGCAAAACTCATGTATTTTGGCTCAGAGTAAATATAAATTTAAACGTTTGTCATATGCAGAGCAAAAATTCGAATCCAGGATCAATTAATTACTATTTTTCCCCGTTTTGCCAAAAATCTGTAGAAAATTCCAAAATATTTTTCAAATTAATTGATTCGTAAAAACTGTGTTTTATTTAATTATTGTTTTCATCGAATTTTATTATTAAAATCTAATGAATTAAACGTTATTTTATGTGATTTCTCTGTTTTACTATTTTTCTATTTTAAGCACTCATTCATAGTGTAATCAAAAGAGTATTTAATTTTGAGTCAAATGTTTAACAAAAATTCATTATTCAAACAACATTTGAGTGACAATTGTTTTGTATTCAGAGATCTAATTAGTATTTTGTACAAAATTTACACCAAAAGTCATGTCTTTTTCATTGCGAATAAAAAGAAAATTTTGTGATATTTTCATTGAATTTGAGGAATATTTTGTTCATCTATTCTGCTGTGAGTTATGTTTTCCGGGAGTCATATGAATGAGGAAAATGAAATTATTACAAAACTCAGGCATCGATCAGTTAGACCTACACTTTGTATATCAGGTATGAAATGATATTTTTTCAATAAATCATTCTTTTTATGCAATTTTTTCAAAGCCTGAGAAAATAATTCACTTTTTTAGAGAGAGAGAGAGAGAGAGAGAGAGAGAGAGAGAGAGAGAGAGAGAGAGAGAGACTATTTGAAAAATATTATTCTTGACTTACATTTACTTAATGTGAGTAAAGCGTCTTGTAATCGATTCTGTTCATGTCACTGATGAAATTTTCATAGAAAACCTCCGTAATTGATTCTTGCAAGTTTTAATGGATTCTTTAAACTTTTCTCTTATGCATTTGAAGTCTGTATTCTCTGAACATTTTTTCATAATAATAACTCTTTTGTATATAAGTATTTGTTATCCTTATCAATCAATTTCAATGATTCCTGGAAGAGATTCTAAGAAAAGGTATACGATTATCAGTGATATACTCAACGGTAGACCCAATCATTTTGTAATTTATGTGTTTGAGTCAAAACAAAGTCTAATTTAATGGTTGGCTAATAAATGATTATTTCCAATGTTTTCGTAGAAATTTGATTTCAAATCAGATTTTCACTGAAAGACATAGATTTGAGTCCAACACAACAGAAATATAAAATATTTATCCAAAAATGAGTCGAAATTGAATCTAACAAAATGTTTAGCCTTCAAACAAAATGTGAACTTTTTGTTCAAAGCTCTACGAAAATAAATTTGTGAAAACCTTTCAGAAAATTGAAGGAAATGTAATACTAATACGTAAGGAAAGTTTGTAAAGTTTTCGACTTTCAAAATATTAAATTAATTGCATAATGTTTGCTCAAAATTTTCAATTTATTCAAGTAGAAGTACGGCTTTCAATATATAGAGAAAACGCGTTAATGTCATGGATAACTTGATTAAAGCCAGTAAACAAGGCATTGAACATTTGCTTCACTCTATTTGGCGTAGGGTATGTTAGCCATTGCAATAAACTTGACTAAAAAGTGGCTCATTTCGAAACAGAGCTAATTATTATGCAAACATATATTTGCAGGTGACTACAAAATTTTGTACTTCAAAACCAATTCTATCCAATCAATCGATAGATGAAATTCAAAATATTTTTTTTCGATCTGTTTATAACATTTTCAGTGAGTCGTGATTTGGTTCACGAGTTTATGCATTCAATTAGAAATTAACCGTTTCTTATCTGCAAAAATCTGCCTGATTCAATGCCGAATGACATAAATGTGCACAGGTACTCTTCAAGGAGGAAAGTCAAATACATTACAGGTATGACGAACAGCGATTTAAAGGAGGCAAAAACCTACAAGCTCATCTTTAATGACAAGCGATCAATGATATTAAATATTTGGAACTGTGTTATATTATATAACAAGAGTATTAATTTCAAATATATTTCGAGAATTCAAGAATATTCCGGTAATTGAATTATAGTCTGAATTAAGAAAAATCGATTTTCGTTTGAATAGTTATCTTTCACTAAAATGTTGTGTAATATTCTGTGAGAATTAATTTATTCGGAAAACAGAAAATTAATTTTCAATTCATTTTTTAGGTTAATGCATTGCCTAGCTCATTATTGGCTGCACTATTGAAATATTACTTTATTTAATGAACTCATGGCTGAAAAACTTGAAAATTATTTGATCGGAACATTTGAATTAATAGTAGTTAGTCATGCAAAATACACATCATTAAGAATTAATTCTCTTCTGAGCAAAGGTAACGTTGCTATAGATTTATCTTGCTAGGATAAATAAGCCAATGGCCAAATATGGCACTTCTCTCTATTGTGTTAATCATAATAAAAGAGTTATTTTTATAGACATAATAACAAAAGTGACTGCACTTCCTATTTAGCGCAAACATATTTAACATTTAACTGGATAGGTTTATAAAAAGAAATGAGAGCTCATATTCTGCTTTGGCAGGAGTGTAGTGTAGTGTTTGGCTGACAAAATGAGCGCATTCATTCGTTCATTGATTGCTGGCTCATTGGTATACTGATTGCTGAGTTATCCTATTTATCCCACATAGAAATCATTGAGAAAATCTTCAATAGCTGTGAGCTCTACGGCATTCATACCATTCTAATCCGCCCTTTTGCTAAAACTGTTGACTAATTTATAAGTTTCAGCTGTCGTTTGATTCGATAGCATCGATAGCGAGACCTAAATAGATGTTTGTCTATAATTGACATTGCTTATAATGCTTATATTGCGAATTGTGCCTGTGCTCTGCCTTGTGCTCTGCCTGTGAGCGCCTAACATGCTTACCAGTGCTATTATTGCTAGATTGCTGCAATATCTAAGGCACTGCTATATTGGCCAGCACAGGCACTGCTCAGTGTATACAACTACAGCACTGGTATACCGTATACTGCATTGCCTTGCACACACAGTAGAGCACTTCCATTTTTGCCTGACTCGAATTGCTCGCTCATTCGTCAGATGATATACTTGTATACATTATATTTATTTCCATATGTTTTTCGTTAAAATCAAATTCAATCTAATCTTCCAACACTTGAATATTGATTTCTATTATATTACCACAAAATTAAACTTATTTTCAGTTGACGTGTCTTCAATTTATCATTTTTATTGATTTTATGTGGATAACTGTGAATTTATCAGAGTCAGTTTCTACATAGTTTCAATTTAACGCGGTGTTTTATAAAACAGCTATTTTGTTATCATGTGATTTGAAAAGCTTTAAAATATAGCAAAAGATTGACATTAAATACGAGATATTTTCAAAGTTTTTATTTATACCATTGAAAAATCGCGACTCTCCAAGAATTTTGAGACATTTATAAAATTAAAATTTTTCAGAGCTATCTGTGCCTCTGAGCTGTTCCTCTGAGCTGTTCCTTGTCTTATCAAAGCTTAGTTACCGATAAAAACAACAACTTTTCCAAAAACGTTTCAAAGTTCAGAATCTGTTCTTAATTTTTTTCGCTCTCCAGTGCTTAAAAAGTTTGTAAATAATAATTCATATATTCGTAGAGAATATCAAAGAATTCAAAATGAATTTCAAACCAAATCCGATCAAAAGGTAAAGTATTAACCGATTGCTAAAAATGAAAGAATTTTTTTTCGTATGAATGAAAAAAAATAATTTTCATTAATATTTTTCACTCTAATTATCATATGTTTCGTATATTTCCCATAAAAGTACCTTTCGTTTAAGTGTGGAAGTGAGCAGAGCTAATCATAGCCGTACTGTTAGCGTTGACCCCAATTTTTCAGATCAGGTTTTTTTCGTTGCGAACTCAGCGCTCAGAAGTTGTTTGGCATAGCATTCACTTATTCACTGAGCTATTCAGCAAAACCTACCAGAGCTTGGAATGACGTGAAGGTCATTCTATCCTACCAGAGCTAGAAATATGAACCGGACTAAAATATTCTCAGCTCACTCTCGAGTTCAGCCTCAACACAGGATCTATGTGTGTGTGGTATTAGCCTCAAAATGTATGCTCAGTTTTCACGATAAATAGGTGTTATTTTTGTGCTCAGCTTTTCTACAAAAATAAATAATTTGATAGTAATATTGATTTTTCAATTAATAGCTCAGATATTATTCTGCAGTGAATCGTGTGAATGATCTCTGTTTTGAGTGGTGAAGAATTTCTTAAATATCAGAGTCAAATACAGAGCTCTCCCTCTCTCCTATCCAGTGCTCAGTGAACGCAATCGCAAACGCAATGCAAAGACAATCCCTTTTAAAGCACTCGAACTGACTGTCAATCGAATTGTTTTTTATGTTTTAATTGTTTGTAAACACAAAACACAAAACCGTTTCCAATGTTTTGACAATTAATCAAAAAGTGTTCTGATTTTCGGCCAAATTAGTGAATCATTGCTTTGGTTTTCATCTATTGTTTAGTTTATTATCGATTCCGAACTCAAATCACAGCAAATAATGAATTCAAACGAAAATCAATTGGACTTTGATTTCATTAATATTATTAAAAGCGAAGAGTTTTTGAATTCATTACAAAAATTGAATAATAATCTGATTTCTCAACAAAACAGTAATCACTTAAAGAATATCAGCGAATCCATCGATGGCTTAAATGAAAATCTTAAACAATATTACGACTCATTTGTTCTCAACTCTGAGGAGTACTTCGTCTGCAAATACGATGACTGCGAACAAACCGAACGACAAGAGTCGGAGATAATCAAACATTTGAAGAAACACTTCAATCAACACAAAGCCGGTAATTATTGTCAACACTCCTCCCTTTCACTCGTAATACAGTTGTCATATGGGTTTGCCTTCTATTTCAGACTCTATGGAAGTGAAGCCAAACATATCAAACATTGTCTTCAATGATAACAACGAAATGCTTCCAAACAACCTCTTAATAGATGAAAATGTTTTAGATATGAAGCCAAACATCAAAACTGGCGCTGAGTCCGACCGAAAGGACTGTGCGTTAGAAGACTTACTCGATTTAGAGCTATATATAGAGAAACGGGTCGTAGACTCAAAGGAACGCTTTTTCTGTCGATGGAGTGACTGTCGCTTTGAATCCCACCAAAAGAACTCTATTTCCCGACACCTCCTCAACAAACACCTGAACCCAAAGCAGGGAAACCTCTTTGAACAGATCGATAGTTACAACGAAACCAAATATTGGGAAAAACTGATGACATCTAAACAATGGCTGCAAAAACCAAACTCTAATGCAAAGAGCGCTCAATCGCTTCCAAACCTTCTTCCGACACTTCCACCGATGCCTCCCTTAACGGGACCACCGAATCTGACCCCCTTTGCTGAGCCCACATTCCAACCTATGGGTCAGATTTTAGATGAGAAGCAGTGGTTAGAACGGCTCTCATCGATGGCTTCCCTCTCTGTGTTCGGTTCGCAAATGAGTGACAAAAGTTTTGATTCCAAAAATGGATTCGACAATAGTTTGGATGAAAAGGAAAGACTATCGAATCACTTAAATATCAGTAACAAAGAGGAGAACATTCTTCTGAGTTGTAAAGGATTAGCGGCGATGTCTAAAGTCAGACAATACTATGAAAGTCAAGTAATCGACGGCCAGAAAGTATTCTTCTGCCGTTGGAAACAAAACGGGACGGTCTGTCAGTTCCAAACCCGTAAAAGTCAAAAGATCGCACAACACATAAATCTGTCGCACATTGGCGTAGAGTTCAAGTGTCCCAAACCCTTCTGTAACAAAGTGTTCAAAAACCCCAATACTTATCGCGAACACCAGAAAAACCATATCTGCGGGTTCGGTATATTCGGCTACGGGTCAAAGGGTGTGATCGGCGCCTGTCGTAACGAAAACCTCAACCGATATCGCGATCGAGTGGTTATCGAAGGAAAGAAGTTCTATCGGTGTATATATATAGTGAACGGTTCTCAATGCGGTGCAATCACCAGATACCACATGGCTATGAAGAGGTAAGCTTTTATCGATCGTCATTCACTCAGCCCTCACTGCGCTTATTCCGAGCCCTCAAAAGCTATTTTTAGACTAATCAATAACTTAACCCTTTTTCACACACGTGTAGACACATCCATTCGCATACCTGTCCTCATAGAAAGAATTTGAAGCTCAAACAGAATCAGGAAGTCATCCATAAGATGAAGTCCGACACTTGGAATCTTGACTTAGGATTGGGTTCAATGGCGTCCACCTCCAGCGCAAGTCTTAGCCCCCTTTCCAGTCCCAACACTAGTAATACAGTTCCCGAAGTAAAGTCGAGTCCAGTGGCAGCTAAGAAAACATATCAGTGCCGGCGAACCAACTGTACGGCAACTTTTGAGAATACGGCAGACCTACTAAAACACGAGAACCTTTTGTGCAAATTCGTGAAGAATGGCTTAACGCAGAACCTCTTCAACAATAAGAGTGTTGGCAAACATATGCCGACTATCAGTAGCGAAGAATTGGCGGCCACTGCGGCTACAAAGCAGTCGGTTCTGCAAACCAATGGCATCAAAGTTGGCATCAATTCGAACACAAATCCGTCTGAAACGCACAGACGGACAGAAACTGCAGAAAAATATTTGAGTACAAAGACTATGAATGGCGTCGATTATCATCTCTGCGTTTATCCGAAGTGCAAATTCACGAGTAAAGTACTGATCAAAACCATTGAGCACATTCAGGGACAGCACTTGATGTCGGAACAGCAGCTTAACATTGAGTCCACTTTAAGTACAAACTCTACAAAACGGGTCCGCACTTCGACTGAATCTCCAGAAACTGACAGTTCGAAAGAGAATTCCAGCAAAAAGACTAAATCGATCGAAATTGTCAGTAATGTCAGTCCATCGCAAGTCTTAGACCCGACGATCCCATCTGTTAGCGGCCCCCCAGAGGAGTCGTATTTCAACCAAATCAATCCCTATCTGAATGAAGCGCACCAGACGTATGCCTGCGATCTGGAGAACTGTGGCAAACAGTTCCGCAATGAGGCGGCTTTAGCTCAGCATAAAATGAATCACATCTGCGGCTTCGGTATCAAAGGCCGCAAAGCAATCGGTGTCTGCGATTTGGATAACATTCGCAACTTTAGGGAACAGATGGTCGTCGGCGATAAGATCCTCTATCTGTGCAAACTCTGTCGCAAAGTATCTGAGAATCGGAGTCAGGCTTTGATTTGCATTCATTCGCATATATGTCCGGCCCGACTATCGGCAGTCGACCAACAAAACAGCGCTTTCACTGAAAGTGTTGTCCAAAAAATCATTGAAACGAATCGCAAACAGAAAAATACAAATCAGGGCTTAAAGACTACTCCGAACTCAATCGAAATAATCGAAATCTAAGTCTTTATTATGTCTTCGATTTTGATATCAATTTGAATATTAATTATTATTATTATTACGACTGAAACAAAGCAAAACTATTAACAGTTTTAATGCAATTTAACAGATATTTAATATAATTTCAAAGAAAAGCAAAACAAATATCATTTGAGAAAACCATTGATTCAACGGATAGTTTGCAATCATTCTTAAGCTTAAAACTCTTCCTTAAGTTCTAATGTCTTCTAAATCTCTGCAAAACAAATGAAAAATAATTTGATTTCTTTTGCAAAAAGTATAAACAAATCAGACGACAAAAGCATAATATTATTCGACACTTAATTAATACTCATTTTTCAGACAAAACAAAACAAACAAAAACTTTTCATTTAATTAATTATTAGAATTGAAACAAATGTCGAGTCGTTTCCCAAACTTTTGGCTTAATTTTAATTTTTTGGATTAACCGAACATTAATTTAGTTTTTTATTTCTTATATTTTTCGTCGCGTTTTAAACACAAATATTTTTCGAAAACCTCTACTAATAGTTAAGTTCTATTTATTTTGAGATAAAAAGAAAATAATTTATTTATTTTTCATTTAATTTATTTATTTCTTCATTTTTAGCCAATGTTTACAAATATTGTATTCAATTAAACAATTCTTTAATAAAATATGTGTTTTAATTGTCTTCAGAATTGAGTTGTTTTCATGTTTTTTATCGCAAATTAATGTCAAGTCTTTTGGAGTGAATTCAAACTTTTGATTCATTTAATAAAATTTGAAATAAATATTGAAATACAATCAAAAGTCTATTCAATTATTTGTATATAAATATATACAAAAGTCGTCAAAACTTTTACCAGAATTAAGAGAATTGAGAGAAAATTTATTCGATTAAAGAGAACCTATTTTCTAAATTAGTTCTCTAAATGAGTAAAGTCAATTTAGGTTAAGTAGTTTTGTTCTAGAAATCATGCGAATCAACAAACACTAAATGGAAAAGTGTCAATTGGAAAATTACAATAAAAATGGCTTTTTAACCTTGATTCGGCCTTGTTTAGTTGACTCAACGTTTATTCTAAAACATGCACTATCTAAACTTGCTTGTTGCTATTGAGTACGTGACGAACAAACCAGTAGATTAATAATTTAATTTGCCCGGAGATATAATGTGCAGGAGTATGGCAAACTAGATTGTTTTGGTTTGAAATACGCGAAGAGAAAGTAAATAAAGTAAATCTAAGTAAGGCTAATTTTGCTTATTATATGATATTATCAAAAGAGTGGGAATTTATGTTTTCATTTGAATTTGTTATCAGAAGAAATATTCGCATATTTATTATGTAATTAGAAATGATTTGATTTGATAGCACTAATTAGTGTTGAGATTAACCATGTTAAGTTGTCTCAATTTATTAAAAGGATTACAAGTTGTATAGTGGTTAGTGTCTGGTAATAGTGAGTTATCCCAATCCCACTCCTATTCCTTATTTGCATTGATTTGAAACAAAGAGCATTTCAAAGGAGAAAATTAGAGTCAATTAGAGTCAAGTTTTTCAAGTTTTCCACTTTTATTCCTCGATTCGAATTAATGGAGTAATAAATAGTCCGGGGCATGTGCTCACGCGCTCACCACTTCACTGTATAGGCCTCCCCAGGCGCACACCCATCTTATATGCACAGTGTGCGTTGGGTGCGACCTTTCCACTCAACTCAAACACGCATTCCTTTATTCCTATTTTTACTCCGGGTTAGCTCAATGTGAACATTGATTTAATCGCAAAACTCAATCAATATTTGGGGTTTGTGTGAAAAATTGGCGAAACTGAGTGAAAGACAATTACCAAAAAGTCAATCACTTTCACAATAATGCGTTAAATCGACGGAAAATCAGAGAAAATCACTGAAAGTGTGTTTATTTTGAAACAATAGCTGAGAATCGAAGAGCAAAACAAGAATCCATTGAATGAAATGACAGAACCGTCCCTTTCGTGGCATTCAATGCAATGCATTATGAAATCCTCGAAAATCTCTTTGTGTTAAAAACTTTTAAATCAAATTAATTGGCGTTTAATTTGATTGTCATTACTGTTGACACTCGTCTGCAGTCTTAATATTGTCCGACTTATCCATTGATACCTCTTCTGACCGCTTTATTGCACCCAAAGCGCGAACTGAGCGCTCATTGCCTTCGAGTGATCGCAAAGACAATGAATGAAAAACCCATTACTCGAACGTCAGACCAAATGTCTGAAGATATCAATGACTCCACCGATGATATCACGGAACAAATGCAATGTCAACAAAGTTTTACTGATAATAATACTGAAGACAACAAAACCGGTAAATATTTTTCATCGATTTATATGTTTTTACGAGTTTTTGATAACAATTTCTGCTCGACTATTGTCAACACAGATGAAAACCAATCGAATAGCCATCAAATGAGTGATGAATCAAATGATACCAAAAGAAATGCAAAATATGTCTGCGATATAATCGGTTGTAATAAACAGTTCTCATATTTAAAATGTTTTGAAAGCCATCGAAGGAATGAACATTCAATCGGTGACATTAAAGACACTAAACTCGAGGCCAATGGCGCCAAAGATGTTAAGGCTAATTACAATCGCAACAGCAGTGATAATGAATGGGAACAGTTTGTCGAACGACGAGAAATGGACGGTAAAGAGAAACTCTTGTGTCGTCTCTGTGATTATGGTCACAATCTTCGGGTTGTTATAAAACAGCACATAATTAACAGCCATTTGACACAAAAACGGGTCCGAAACAGACCCAAAATACATAGCGATTACGAATATTGGGATAAAATTCTATTCAATAAGACGGGAATCAGAGTTTCAGGTGAACCTAAACCCGAACCCAAGACTAAAATCAAACCAAAACCCAAACCTTTGGTGTCTGTGAAGAGTTCGGCGAACAGCACTCCACCAAAAGCTGTTGTAACTCCCGTGAGACAGGTTTCTCCCAGGACACCCAACAAGGCATTGACCAAAGCACCGCCTCCTCTCAAGACTCCCCCAAAATTACAGCCAATTAAAAGTGAACCTCAGAATAACTCGAAAATGAAGATCGACAGCGAAATTCTGGCCAAAAAGCACTTACAGATCGACAAAAGCAAATCAGATGTTCTGCTCAGTTGCAAAGGGTTGGCCTCAATGACTAAAGGTTTGTTCGCTTCGACACATCCCTCATATTTTAAGCAAATATTGATTCGATTAATTCTTATCTTCAAAAGTGTCCAAATATTTCGTCAAAACTGTAATTAATAACCAAAAGGTCTATAAATGCAGATTCGGTACGAAATGTGAGTTTCAAACGAAAAAGAGTCAAAAGATCGCAGAACACATCAATTTGTCGCATATCGGCGTCGACTTCAAGTGTCCGAAACCGAACTGCAATAAAGTATTTAAGAATCCGCACTCATATCGGGAGCACCAGAAGAACCATATTTGCGGTTTCGGTAGCTTTGGCTATGGCTCTAAGGGAGTGATTGGTGTTTGTCGTAATGAGAATTTGTTCAAATATAGGGAACGGATCATTATTGATGGCAAAAAGCTGTACCGGTGCAAAGTCTGTTTTGCGGTCACTCCATATTTTACGGGTTTGTTTGTCAAAGACTAAAGATGTTTACCGAAAAATAATTAAATTTGCTAATTATTAAGGGATTAAACGTCATTTGCATTCGGCTCATATTTGTCCGTTTCGAATGACGCGAAACCCGACTGCTTTGGCCATTAAACAGGAGATAATGGACTTTGAATTGGATCCGGAGATATTTAAGACACCATTTGTTTGTTGTGGAAAATGTAACGAATACTTTACTACTAATGAAGAGCTGGAAAAACATGAGATTACGTTCTGTCGCTTCAGAGATGATATACTCGAAGAGTTGCTTAGGACTGAAATGGCTAAAGAAGTTCCCAAAACTGAAGAAGAGCCCAAACCTCAGGCACAGACAAATGGCACCAGTGGTCGACTTAAGCTTAGCGAACAGATCAGAAGGAATGTCAATGCAATCAATGAAAGCATTTCCAAAAACCTGACGAATGAGTCGAAACAAATCGATTCCGAAACCGAAAAGAATATCGAAAAATATATTTTTGTAAAGACTTTCGAAGGAATAGACTTTTATTTGTGTAAATTTAATGACGACTTTGAGTGTAAATTCATTAGTCGACAAAAGGACAAAATGAATGAACATATTCTGGACAAACACTTCCCGAACGGTATTCACTTTCCCACAGATCTGTTGAGTAGTTCCCTTCAAAGTCCAGTCTTCCCGATGAACATAAAACTGGAGAAAATGGATGATATAGAAGATATGGACGAGACATTTGAGGACTTAATCAAACCGTCGACCTCTGGCTTCCAGAGTTTCCAGGCCAATTACAGTATTGAACAGCACATTGAGATTAAGTCGTTGGACGGGGAACTCAACTACTTCTGCGTCTTCGACACTAAGAAATGCAAATTTTATTCAAACGATTTGAATGAAATGCAAACTCACGTAAAGGAATCGCACGTCTCTTTCTTATGTGATGTCGAAAACTGTGGCAAACAATTCAAGAATGCGTTGGCTCTGAACGCACACAAAGTCAATCACATCTGTGGTTTTGGTATTAAAGGCCGCAAATCGACGGGAGTTTGCAGTTTGGAAAACGTTAAGAAGTATTGCGGAACTGAAAAACTGGTCAATAATCAGATGGTATTTCCCTGTATGTGGGATGACTGCAAATTCGTATCTAAAACAAGGAATAATCTGTGGTCGCACTGCCACTCAAGACATCTCTGCCCCAATCGAGAGATGACAAATGGCAGTCCTAAGAAGGCAACTGTTGGCCGCAAAACGAAAGCATTTATTCCAAAAATAATTGCTTCGGATCGTCAATCGATCGACGAATCGATGGATGACTCGATGGACAACAGTTCTCAGTGCAGTAGCGAAAAGCCCGAACTCGAAGTGTTGGGCACTTTCGGCACTCAGGAGAGTCTTAACAATTTTGTAAAATATAGCAAAGAAGTGGTAATCGATAGCAATAAAACAGTATTCGTCTGCTTATATCCCAACTGTTCTGTCACTCCAAGGAATCGGTCGTATTGTCCGCAAATCATTGAAGAATATGAGAATTCCTATACCACAGACTTCAAACACAATATGATCAGACACATCCGACGCCACTGCGGGGGTAAGACACATATGGTGTGACTGACATCTTAACTATGTTTATGTCTTTCAGATAAACCATTTGTTTGCGGAATCAGTGGCTGTGAGAAGAGGTTCAGCTGTTCGTCTCAATTCAAACATCATCAGTCCACTCATTAGAATCATTGGAAGAGCTCTTCACTCAATGGCAGAATCAATAAATCATAAGGTCTTCGCGATTGTAATCACTTTTATCTTTTCATCGAATAATGATTAAGAGTTTCTCTTCTCTCGGATTAGTTGTGATTCTTATGATATATAAACAGATATTTTTTAGAATCGAATTATAGTTCCTTTAATTTATTAATAATTTAATAATAAATTAAAACTCTTCTCTCTTTTTGTGCAAATTTGTGAAAATATTTGAGATTTACATTACTTTTTGGTTTCAAATCAAAGACTTATATAACTTATTGTTCGTAAAAACCAATAAATTTTGTCGAAAAAATTTATTGAAAAGTGTTTTCCTAAAAATGTTTTATAATTTGTGTTTAATTCGATGAATGGTTTGCTGACAATCACTCACTTATTGGACATCTTATCTCAAATGTGGGTATGTTTTACGGTTCGGTGATTACGGTTATTGCATAGCAACTGGCACAGGCACAGCATAGAAACCACTTCCATATCAGGGATGTGCAAACCTGTGCTGTCGCCATATCCTTGAAGCTGTGAGCATAGACTCAAACTAGTTTTAAACGGTTAATACACAAACTCTAACAGTAGTGTTATATTTGAGGTCAAATTGCCTCAACTGTACTAAAGTTAAATGTGCTGACTGTTTGTGTGAGGGTCCATTTCCAAATACATTAGAAATTGTAATAATTTGAACCATTTTCTCATTACATTACAATATGTGATGTCTTTAATATCTCTGCATATCTTATTAATTATGTTTATTTAAGACTCAAATTATAAGTTAAAATTCAGATTATAAAGATTTATCAAGCTCTTTGCTATCTTGCAAGCAATAAACAATTGAAGGACATTCAAGACTTGATTGTACTTAAAATATCAGAATAAGTTTAAGCAAATAAAGTTTTATCTGACAATTCTCTCCAATAACTTGTTTGGAGCAATAAAATAAAATAAATATACGGAGACCTAAAAACGAGCATGCACATATTGAGCAAAACTGTAATAACTATAATGAGTGCAAATTAGATGCAATTAATCGCTATAAGCAACCAATAAGAGAAACCTTATAAGGTGGCATTATTTATAAAATAAAAAAGTTGTTTAGACATATTAACTCATTAATGCAGCATGTTCATTGGAAATTCTAATTTGACTAATAATTTGTATATTTAACGTAGTGGCTAAACGAACTGCCATTACAGTGACAATAAATGATCATGCCTAAGGCAGGTTTATGGTGAAAATGTTCAAAATGGCCCTTCTAGCTATTGCGTGCTCAATCAATGATTAATCTTAGGTTGGCAGAACAACTTTCAAACTCTATAGTATAGAGTGTATACCGTACTATATAGTTGTAAACTATAGGTTGTTCCAACATTTTTGCATCTGCCTCTGTTCAATACGGGTCAACCATATATATTTATATTAGGTATAAGGTTGTTGTATCGTATGTATAAACAGGTGGCTTCAAAATTGTTTAAACTAATGAAAATAAAATCGATGAAGTAGACAATATATTTGAACTTTGTAATCTTATCATCGAAGTGAAAATATTTATTATTATTGGTTTGGATGTCGAGTGCTTTCATTCCTATTCATGAAATCTTCCATTTTTTGGTTTATTGAAAGTAACTCAATAGGAGGTCATTGAATTGAAATTGTGCCATCTCAATCATACAAATAATTGTATTTGACGAGTGACAAAGCAGTTTTTGAGCCTGAATTGCAGGTTCTTGATATTTTTTTATGAAGACGGTCTAATATTTATGAGGATATATTTGTGCAATTAGTAAACAATCCCTTCTGATTACGTTATGTTTTTGATTTACGGCTGTCTTTAGTGTTGTTTAGCTTTTATTTGTCTTCAAATGACAACAAATTTTTGATTAGAATTTTAGCGCTTAAATGAAATCCAATTTCATTCTAATTATTAGCCAATTATTCAACGATTGTCTTATTGTTAACCATTGAGTGCGATGTCGTCAGTAGACAAGAGTGTCGACTCTGATCCCAAAGCATTGCTCTCATCAAAAATGGTGGCTCTTAAGGGATATTCGAAAGATAAATCATTTGAAGAGAATATGGATGAGTTCTATGACATCTTGATCTCCGAAGACGGCACTGAACTGTTCGCCTGCAAGTATGACAACTGTCCCAACTTAGAGAAGACCGAATCCGACATATTCTCACATCTGAGACAACACTTTTTCGGTGAGTGCCGTCTCTCTGTCTATGTCTTAACTGATGTGTTGTCCCACAGATGAGATTCCTTCCAATACAGTAGATCTCAATTTATCGCAACAATCGGCTGACAAACTGAAAACCTGCAAAAAAGAAGTCGACAGCGATGTCGAGTGCATTGATATCTCAGACGACGACACCGTTGAAAGTAAACCGAAGAATATGTTAAACAGCACTTTGGTCTCCAATCCAGCGGTCAATTCGTTGAACGACCGGAACAAAGAATGGGAACAATTTGTTGGCATAGGTTTTGAGGCCGGAAGTCAAGTATTTCACTGCAGGTTTTCAGATGAGTGTCACTTTAAAACCAATCTTCGAATGAAAATTAAGACTCATATAAACAAACATTCAGTCGAACCAAAAGTCAGTCCCAAAAAAGAGTTCAATGAATACGAATTTTGGGGCCAATGTCTTAATGATGTCTTCAATCACCAAAACGCAGCTCTAAACCAAACGCCAGAACCGTTGGCTGAAAGCACTCCTAAGCCGCGAACCGCTTCCAGCAGTAGCTCTAAA